>JANHFT010044134.1:0-12202 GCA_032467955.1 Pseudoxenodon macrops | reverse complement strand
TATTCCCCAACCCTTTGGCTGCAGTTTTCATCAGCTTTGCTAAAAAAAAAATATCCTGCATTTTTCTGGATTGGGGGCATTAGATCCCCAATCCAGAACGGCGTCTAGAGGAATGGGTCGCCGTTTCGCAAAAGGGCAATTTGAGGGCAGAAACCCTCTTCGCTTTGGTAATGCAGAAAAAGACCCTGGGCGCTGGTTTCTCCTACGGATGCCGCTTCCAGCTGTCCAATTCTTGCAAAAACAGAGCTTCGAAAGAGCCTTTGCAGATTCCTTTTGATCACAGGTTCACACCTTCCACCAGAGAAAACCCACTAGCTTTCATATCAGGATTGTCAGATTGTCTCCCTAGAGAGAGAGAGAGAGCGCCAAGGACCCCCTCCCCCCCCCCGTTCAACCCTGAACTACAAATATTCTCCTTTGATTGGTCCAAAATATTTAATAGGTAAGGACTTCAAAGACGCCCTTTACTCAATTTTAATTCCTTCAGAACTATTTCCACAAGAGATGGAGGAATGGCTGCCTTCTCCGGCCGCGGCTTCAGCGGGACAAAGCTGAAATCCCTCAGAAATGCATCAGTTCCAGACCCGAAATAATTCCCTTCGACTTGGGAAGCGTGGCCTATTGGGACTCCTTAGGAAGCGTGGCCTTGTGCTGCTGCTGCTGGTCTCAGCGGTGGCTGAAGAAGCCTTGAGGGTAGTTGTATTTGAAGGGTTTCAACCGGCTGGGTCCCCTATGGAAGAAGGGAGATTTCAATGGGGAGGGTCACAGGACCCCAAGAATAAACACTCTGTACCGCTCTCGTGCACCGTCCCACATATTTAAGGAGTTAAATTTGTAAAATGACCAATTTCATCTTTGTAAGACACCCACAGTTGCCTCTAGACAAGACGGGCAACGTACGAGTCAAACGAATATATAAAAACTGCATTTCACGCATTATTATTCAACAATAAAACGACAAGGTCATCTCTGCCTTGGGTGAAAGACAAAATGCTCTGTGATGTCACGTTGGTCACACATGACCGCGGAAATGTCGTCGGACAGCGCTGACTCAAGGGCCTCGAAACGGAGGTGAGCAGCGGCCCCCTAGAGTTGTCAATGATTAGTGGAGTCAAATCCGCAGGGACTTCTTTTATCTTTCTTTTTTTTTTACCACGTTAGAAGTCCTTGGGGTTGACGCCAGCTGCAATATCCTCTCTCTCTCTCTCTCTCTCGAGTTATCCCATGTTGAATCGTCCCGGAGCGAGATGGCCAGGGCGAGTCGCCCCTTTCCATTCTACCAGATCTTCCCTGGCCCTGAGCTGCCTTACCTGGCCAAGCGCAGGCACATCTTCTCCTGGGGAAATTCCTTGGGCCCCTCCACGCTGTTGTCGTGCGCCTCTGTCTCCAGGTACACATCCAAGACAACGCAAAGGCGTTGCAACTGGTTGGTGAGGAGTTGGTAACCCGGCTTGGGGCCGCCGAGTTCCTTGTAACAGACGTTGACCTCGCTCTCCATGGCCTTAAAAAAAGGAAAGGGGGCACAGAGAAGAGGCTAAAAACAAACCCCTTCCAGATCTCTGATTCTCAACCTAGGACTTTTGTGTAGACTACAACTCCCAGAATTTCCCCCCGCTCCATTTCCCTGTCTTGGACCTACCCGAACGTTATCATCGTTGGTGTTGGTTTTCTCCCCTTTCCAGTTCAAGCACAGGCTGAAGACAGGCGGGATGGAGGAATATCCAGGGTTCAACACCACAGCGACCTGAAGCTTGGCTGCGGCCGAGATGGAAGCAAGAAGCCCGTTTAGCAAGGATTACCTTTTTGACACACAGCCACACTTTCCAGTGGAGGGGGAGGGGAGGGGAAAGGAACCCGCAGGAGAAAAGATGCAAACTCACCAGTGCCTCTTTCGATCAGGGCCAAGTAATAGAGGTGAGTATCTTCGGCCAAACCAGACTCAACTACCTCTTTAGTGTAAGGCAGCTCCTAGAGGGAGGAAAATCAGAAATGCCTTTGGACTCGCAAAAGTGAGGGTGCTTCCATGAAAATAAGACCCAACCGGAAAATAAGCCCTAGTAAGATTTTTTCCCAGGATGCTCATAATATAAGGCCTACCCCAAAAATAAGCCCCAGTTAACATCGTCAGCCGCATGGAGGCGTTTAATACCGTATTTTCCCCCGAAAATAAGACCTAATTGGTAAATAAGACCTAATTGGTAAATAAGACCTAATTGGAAAATAAGACCTAGTGTAATTTTTGGAGCAGAAATTAATATAAGACCCAGTCTAATTTTCGGGGAAACATGGGGAATTGGCTTCTGCAGTTCTACTCTGCTGGAAGATCCCTTACGTCTTCAGATCCTGTCTGGGAAAAGGGTCCCCTCACAAGAAATAACAGAGTTGGAAGGGACCTTGGAGGTCTTCTAGTCCAGCCCGATGCTCGGGCAGGAGACCTGGGGGTCAAGCGATCCCCTTTTGGACCAGCAAAAACCCCAAGAGGGAAGCCCATATCATTTTAACAACCCTGTGACTTAACTTAAGCACGGCGGGGATTCCCCTTAACAAATATATAGCCACAAAGGTCGCAAATATGGGGGCAGAAGTCGCCTCACCGATGTCTGACTTAGCGACGTCAATTTTGGAGTTCCACTGCGGTCGTACAATGAGGGCTATCTATCTGTACTTGTCTGTTTTGCCGCTTTCTAAAACGGGCGTCTCCAACGTTGACAACTTTTAAGCCTGGCGGACTTCAACTCCCAGAATTCCCCAGCCAGCTTTGCTTACTCTCTTGTAATCCCTTCCTCTGCAATCTCTCCACTTCGGCTGGTAAGAGCAAAAGAAACAGACACGTCTGGCTGAGGGATTCTGGGAGTTGAAGTCCACAAGTCTTAAAAGTCGCCAAGGTTGGAGACCCCTGGCCTAGAACAGGGGACCTCAACCTGTGGGCCACGGCCTAATTTCCACCGAGCTGTATGAGTAACAGGCTGGGGTGCGCGCATCTGCGCAAACCTCGTTGTGGGTGGTCCCACGTGTGTAAACATTGCAGGCACATGCATGCACGCACACACACCTGCACCTGACCCACAAAATTTCCCCCCTGCCCCCCACTCTGGGCCGCCAACCTGGAAAGTTTGGGGAACTCTGGCCTAGACATTCATATATATTTGAACATAGACCTTTCTAACATTTCATTGTGCTCTTCGAGATGACATGTTAATAATATATCTTGCTAGTCCACCTATGATACGCCATGTGCGGAATAAATAAATAACCGAGAAAAACCCAGTTGCTTTTTATTTATTTAAGAAAAGCACTTTTGGGACGCCTTGCATTCAACACCCCCTCAGCCAGCATCCCATCCTTCGTCCACGCTCACCCTCTCCAAATTTAATTTCGCTTCCCTTTTTCCCTATCCATTTTTCATTGTCATCCTTTTTTTTTTCCCTTCCCCTTTTTTGTGTGTGTGTGTGTTTTGTGTGTGTGTGTCTTTCTCCTCCCTCTTGTAGGAGCGGCTGTGTTTGCCTCTGCATATTTTAGAAGAGAAGGGCTTGACGCAGGTGGCAGAGACTGTGCAGGCCCTCCTGGAATGGGCCCCCGCAAAACAACAGCACCACCTGGGCGCTGCCTAAGGAGCCCCCCGAGAACTTCTTCCCAGGGCTGACGGAAGGAGGCGAGTGCGGGTGCCGCCTTCTCCAAGCACAAGACTGTCTTTGTGTTCGAAGAGCGACCGCCCAACCCCCGAATTCCTGATGGGGAATCCTTTGCCTTTTCGTGTCTCCACTTTTTTTTCTTTTTTTCCCCCCATCGGACTTTCGTGATTTGTAAAGTGGGATTTTGGAGGGGTTTTTTTCCTTCTGGGGCGGAGGGAACGGGGTGAAAAAACTCCAGGAGCCCCTCGGCTTCCTATTTAAATATCACCCTCTGGAAATCTGGGCAGGGGAGGAAAAAGAAAGGACCTTTTAACCCCACCGCTATAGAAATGTGAGGTTCCTGGTAGGTTTAACATGGAGGGAAAAATCCTTGTGGTTGTTTTTTTTTTTTTTTGTTTGTTTGTTTTTGCACTTCTGCTCTGAACAATCCCGCAGACCAAGACCAGGGATGGCGGCCCGTAGCCGGTCCTGAATCCTCCTGTTCTTTTGCTTCTTTTGTTGCTTTTTCATCCTCGCTTCCCATTGAGATGTTTCTTGACAGGACTTTTTTTTTTTTTAAACGCCATCATGGGTTTGCAAGACGTGCGAGAAATTTAGCACAATTCGACCCTAAATCAGCAAGTCAGATGCCTGGATTGGAGACAGCCTGGTACGACTTTAATATCACCCCCTCAAATGTGTTTTTTTCCCCCAGCAGCACGAAGGAGCTGACGCTTGAGCGATAAATGCATCAATGGTGCCTGTTAAGTGAAGAAGAATGGGGCACAGCTAGATGCCCTTCTGGGTGCTCGAAAGAGCAGCTTTATTCCCCTCCCCCTCCCCCCCAAGCAACTGACCCAATCCAGCTTTTTTTGCTTTCTTCCTCCTGTTCATCTTCCTAGTTTTCTTAATGAGCTTTTATAAAAACGTGAGATTGCAAACCACTTCAGCACTTAACTTGGAGAGGGCGATTGGGAAGAACTCTTACGTGAACCAGGCACAGTGTGCATCCAGTTGGAGAAGCAGCTGCAACACCTTGAATCTGGCCGGACCCTAATTCTGCCCACGTGGAAAAGACAAAGCTGAATAAAATGTGGATTTTTTTTCATCCTGGAGATGGTGCGGCGGGCAGAACAAACTGATCCTCTGCCGGTTGGCAAGAATTGCAGGCTGGATCTCTCCAACCGAGACCCTATTCAAAGAGATCCTCCGTCTTGTTTGTTTTTAACATACGGATTCCACGCTTGTGGACCATCCCAGTTAAAGCCACTTCTTGTGTTGCGAGTGGAAAAACGTGCATTCCGGTGTTTGAATAGGATTGGGGCAGCACCGTTGTGCCATAGAGCAGGGGTAGCCAATCTTGGTCACTTTTAAGAGTTGTGGACTTCAACTCCCAGAATTCCTCAGCCAGCATAGCTTACTCTCTTGTAATCCCTTCCTCTGCGATCTTTATAGGGGATAAGAGAAAAAGAAACAGGCGTGGCTGGCTGGGGAATTCTGGGAGTTGAAGTCCACAACTCTTAAAGGGGCCAAAGTTGGACACCCCTGCCGTTGAGGAAACCTGCGTGATCCTTAAAGGAAGCCAGATGTTTAAGGTGCCAGGGAAGGAGTGTGCAACTGAAGGAGTTTGTAGCCATTAAGTTCCTGATTTAAGTAGCAGGAGATGCATCGGCTGGGAAGTCAAAATTTCGGTTGGCCGATTCAGCTGCCGGGGGGATGAAGTCCCCGTTCTCGGTTTGTCGCAGGACCAGAGAACTTTAAAAAATAAAAAATAAAACCCACTTTGCACGTGAATCAGAAGTGTATCTCGGACTCATAAGTGAAGGCAAAGCTAGTGAAGGTCGCTCGTGACAGATGTGCAGTGTGGAGGAGGTAAGAAAAAGGATGGATGGTTGGAAGGGATTTGGGAATTGATCCCCAGCACCGTAATTTTTTTTTCCCCCTATTTAGTTGCAGGGACCCCACCTGCCCCCCAGTTATTTCTGGGGCTTGGGATGGCTTCCGTTTTGCAGAAGCAGCTTTGTAGGAAAAGTGATGCATGAAACACGCCATCGAGGGTTGCAGAGGGTCCCATTTTCTGCTTTAAAACTCAGTGGTTTTCCTCTTTGGGGACCCTCAACTCTTGTGAAATACGGTTTTTTGAAGGGACGCTATGCCACGTTTCCGAAGTCTCCATTTTGTAGGATTTGAGTTTTCGGGTTTAAATCTGCACCCTCCTATTCTGTCTGCTTGCAAGTTCTCCGCTGTTTGTTTTACTGATCGGTGGTTCTTGCGCTACTTGCACCCAGCTAGACTGAGAAACGGAGACGTCTGGTCAGTGTGGGACTCTCTGTGAAAGCTCACATTTTTTACACCCAGGCCCCTGCGCTGTTATAAGTTTGCAGCCTTTGAAATCCTAAACTCTTTCCTTAGGGGGTCCGTAAGGGGTGGTGCATGCGATGACGTCTTTTGAATTGGAAGCAACTTGTTTCAAGGTTCAACTGAGCTGGTTCAGGGTTCCGGCCAGAATCTCGAGTTCAAGATAATCCTGTTCTTGAGGTTGGAACATTATTTCAAGCCTGAGGCAGTTTCAAAGTGTTAATTAAAAGTGGACATTTGGGGCAAAGTTGGAGTGAAAATGGTTTTCTTTGAAGCTGCTTGTCCTTCTTGGGGGTCTGTTCATTGCCTGGGCCACTGTTGTTCAGCCTTCGCCACTTTAAGACGGGTGGACTTCAAACTCCCAGAATTCCCCAGCCGGCATAGTTTACTCTCTTGTAATCCCTTCCTCTGTAATCTCTCCACTTGAGGTTAAGAGAAAAAGAAACACACACGGCTGGTTGGCTGAGGAATTCTGGGAATTGAAGTCCACAGGTCTTCCCGGTTGTCAAGGCTGGACACCCCTAGGCAGTTGAGTTGTGTGTCTTTGCTTGGAAAGAGTATTCCTCGCAGCTCGGTTGTGTGGATCAGCTTTGATGTCAGCAAAGAGACAAAAGGAACGAACACACGACAGATGTTGCCGATATTGCTCCAAAAGATGCTCACACCGGCGCTTGCCCATTGGAGCCGTGTTCAAGGGCCAAAAAAGGGGAACATAGAAAGCAGCCAGTGATGTGTGTGGACCCTCGTAGGACGCTTTGCTGGCTTCTGGTGCAGGAACCGCAGAAGACATTCTTCAGGTGCAGCTCAGCCAGGCAGGAAAAGGACACAGTCCATCTCTCTTCCCACCCACCCCTGCCCGAAGCAGCGCCGGTGTGATAACCGCCTGCTGCATTGGTTCGAGGCTGCCTCTTGCGTTCAGCTGCGCGTGGCATGAGAAAAAAAATCTGTTCAACCAACATGATTTGGTTGAAAAAGAAAGAAAAAAGAAAAAGACACCCTCCGAACAAACAAACAAATCCTTCTTTTTTTTTTTAATTTCAGGTTTGAAACGGCTTGAGGAATTTGTGTTTTGCTCTATTTATGTGCAATTTTTTTCTTCTTAATAGTTGATGAAAACAAAAAAAAAAGTGTGTTAAAATCGTTGGTAGAATCAACAACGGATGACGGTCTTATAATGAAGATTAACAGTTGGATTGGGGGGGGTGTCCCTCCATTCCCACCCACCCCCAGTATTTGCTGTTACGTGAGTTCAATGCTAGGATTTTTTTTATCAAGGAACGACGCCTCTTTGCAACTGACATTTGGAGCCTGTCTTCTCATTGGCTGAGAGCTTCCCTGCTAAGAGTCCCTTTCTTTGGGGGCGTGAATTTACATTCTTACTACCTGACATTTACCTGGCCACATTAAACACACACACACCAATGACCAGGGAGTGAGCTGGCCAGGAACAAGTGGCTCAGCCTGGCATCTCCCTTGTCTGAATGCCCGTTGTGTGTGGATCAATCATTGCTCATCCAGGCCATCTTCATTCCCTAAATCCTGGGTTAGTTGTGTAGAAAGCAAACCCACAATTATTATTATTTTTTGCCGGATCGGATCTAAGGATACCTGCTCAAACCGTCTCTGCCTCGCCTAGAGAAGCTGGCCAGCATTGCGGGGAAAGTAAATGGTTTTATTTCTTCATTGAGCAGGAGGGGAGTGACTGCTACTAATATCCCCAGCTAATCAATCAATCAATCAAACAAGCACAGCCTCCCAGGAATAGGATGCTTGCACGGATCACTCCAGAAGTTCCCTTGCAATAGCCTGGAGGATTGTCTTTCATTGCCCAAATGAATTCAGTTTGAGTGACGTCCACAGCAGTTCGATTCCGAACCGAGCTAGGAAAACTCTCCACGTTCCTTCTGTCGTAACCGGTGCGACATCTTGAGGAAATTAAAAGGTTTTTGTGTTAAAACATTGATGTTCTCGGTAGAACGGTTGAAAAGTTGTGGTTTTTCAGCGCAGCTACAGCTCGCAATTTTCTCTGGGCTGGAAAATCAGGGCTTCCCTTTAGTTGTTTCTGCCAACTCTAAAAGTGTAATTTTTGGCTTTTCCCCAGCTAGTGCTGGAGCAGATGAGTTGGACCACAAACACCATAATTCCCCCATCAGTTGCTGGCTCAGAATGAAGGGAATTGGTGCTCCATCCCATCTGGAAGGCTGGGGAAAAGCCGGTGTAAGTAGTAGCGTAGCCAAAGAATTTTTTGTTTTTGTTTTTAATATTTCCTGTAATTGTATGTCTGTAAATACATTCCATGGAGGACTATCAAATATAAATGTCATCATATCATGGGTTTTATTTTCAATTGCCTGTATATGTTACCAGACTGTTTCTAGCACACCTGATATAATAAACTCCAAACCTGGGTGATTTGAAATGAAAAATAATAATTAAAAAAAAAGCTTTAAAACCTGCCTCTGAAGACAGAAGCGTTTATTCCGAAGCAGGTTTATCCGGTCTCTCATATTTCGATCTCTTATCACGACTTTAAATTAGTTTTGCTGTCACTAAAAGGGCTTGCACAATTAATTTTACAATAAAGTTGAAATTCTTCCATTCCAACGCTCTTTCTTTTTCAAGGGGATTTTCCAGGAAACCTTGGTTTTATAACAGTAAAGGCAGCTTGTGTAACTTCACTGGCTGTCTTCACAAATATCCAGGTTGCTAAAAGCCCTCGGGGGGAATCCAGAGATTTCATACCAGAGGTGGGTTCCTACCGGTTCTATAGAGCAGGTAGTAACTCCGCGGTGACGTCACGGAGCCGGTTCTGTTGGTGTCTCCATGGGCGCCGCCATCTTGGATTTTGCTTCTGCGCATGTTTTTGACAGCCGCGTGTGCGCTCGAGGCGCGACCCTGAGCGAACCGGCAGTGAGAAGATTGAGAACCCACCTCTGGTTTCATACCCTGTGGATTTAAGGCAGGTGATCTGGGAGTTAATGTTTCATTTTATGGTGGCCCAAGGGAGCCATTTGCTAGAGGTGCTGCATAGCTCCTGTGCTAAGGAAGCTTCAAGGTTCCTTCCAATTCTCATTCTATGAATACCAGGACTGCACCTTTTGATGGACATTAAATGCAGGTAGTCCCTGACTTACAACAGTACCTTTTAGTGACCGTTCGAATTTAAAACAAGAAACTGGGAAAAAAAGTGACTTATGATGATTTTTCACACCATCACCGCAGCATCTCTCTGGTCACGTGGTTAAAAGTCAGAGTCTGGGCAACTGGCTTGTACTTGTGATGGCTACAGAATCCCAAGGTCATCTTTTGGGACCTTCCTGACAAGCAAAGTCAAGGGGGAAACCAGATTCACTTAATGAGCCTGTTTCTAACTCAACAGCTGCAGTGATTCACTTAAGGACTGTAGCAACAAAACGGGATGAAACTCAACTGTCTCGCTTAGTAACAGAAATTCTGGGCATAATTTTGGTCGTAAGTAGAGGACTACCTGTATAATCTGAGTGACCATTTTCTATTGACATTTCCAAAATTGGGAGTGGTGGGGTGGCCTAGAGGTGGGTCTCTCGCCTCACGATCAGGAGGCTGTGAGTTCGATCCTAGGTAGAGGCAGATATTTCTCTCTCTTGTCACAATGATAATATATCTGCTGGGGGGGGGGAAATTCCACATCAGCGACAGGAAGGGCATCCGGCCATTAAAACACTCTGCTAGCTCTATTAAGTTGCCCAGGCCCCACCCCGATGCAAGGGCTCATGGGATCATTAAAAGAGGAGGATTATTTCCAAAATTGTGAAAATCAGCAAGCATCAAAGCTTCACCTGTATGTGTTTCTCATTGCAATTTCATTGAATTCTTTGAGACAAAAAAAACCCCACAATATTTGCATCCTCCTTCAGTTTAAAGTCTGGGCAGACTTTTATTAAGACAGCTTCCCTTTTAGTTTCTTTAAAAATGAAAAAGACACCAGCATAGGATACCCCAGAGTTGCTCCTCCCCAAATGAGAGACGCAAGTGCTGGAAGGGAGAACATTTCTAATTATTCCGAATCCTCTGGGCAAATCCAAAGCTGCTCCCTTCTCCGAGGTGCCCACGCTGGACGTGAGGAAGGCAGTCCAGACTCTTCCCTCACTTCTTCTTCTTCGGCCCCAGTTTCCCTTTCTTCCCTTTCTCTTTGGTGACCGGCTCTTCCTCCAGCATTTTCTTCAGGTTTTTGTAAGGACCGAGGAACCTACGGACCAGCATGCCCCTCCACCAGGCCTGGAGCTGAAAGGAAAGACGGGGCATTGGGGAAACTGGATTCCCTTCCCCTCCCCAGCCACCAGACCCAGCCTGGCACAGTGGACAAAGGTGCAAAGGTCCAGCTCTCTGCCTTGTTGGTGTCTGGCACCCTCTTATCCACTGGTGTAATGCAAGGCAGGTGCCCACATCAGGACAGGTTATCTTTTCCAATTGCATCTACCCAACCCACCAGAGAAGGGAGGCCTCTCTTCAGGAGGTCCATCTGGTGGGACCAAGAAGATGCCAGGGAAGTCATCTACCCAACCCACCAGAGAAGGGAGACGGGGGATGTTGGGGTTCCTATCTCTTAAGGTGGGACCAAGAGGAAGGGCCTTCTCGGTGGTGGCTCCCACCCTGTGGAGCATCAAGCCCTGCAGAGATAAATTGGCCCTCACTTTGACAGTCTTTTGAAAGGCCCCCAAAGACCTGGTTCTGCCAGTGGGGCTTGGGGGAGCCCAGGGGGGTAGGAAGCCCCTTAAGTGGCCGGTTTGATAGCGTCGTTGCCAGGGAAGTCCAGAAGTCATGAAAGGGGCCCTCCCTCCCCACCCCTCTTGCAGCCCTTCGAGAGAGGAGCCTCCTCTTACCCTCAAGATGCTCTTCATCTCCAGGGCATCTTGCTCGACCTTCTTCCTCGCGTTCTCCTTCTCCTTCCGGTCTTCAATGATCGCTTGCTCGCACGCCCGGCACTGCCGAAAGCAAGTGGGGAGATGGGCTTTGGAGTCGAGGACTCCTCTTTGGGAAACGGAAGCTTCCTATCTGAATTCACCCGCCTTCTCTTAGTCCTGGGCTCCCGTGGGGGGGGGGGAGGTTGTCTTTCTCTGTTTCTCCCCCCAGTTTGAAAACATGGTTGGAGTTTTTTGAATCCAGGCCTGGTGATTGACCCAAAGGTACCTAGCTAGCTTCCCTGCCTAAGGCAGAACTAGAACTCACTGTCTCCTGGTGGTTAGCATAAAGTCACCAGCCGGCTTTCATGCCTGAAGCGGGACTAGAACTCACAGTCTCCTAGTGATTGGACCAAAGTCAAATCAGCTGATTTTCATGCCTAAAGTGGGACTAGAACTTACTCTCTCTCCTGATGATTGGGCTAAGATTATCCAGCCAGCTTTCATGCCTAAGGTGGAACTAGAACTCACCGACTCCTGGTGATTCGCCCAAGATCAACCAGCCAGCTTTCATGCCTAAGGCAGGACTAGAACTCAGTGTCTCCTGGTGATTGGTCCAAAGTCACCCGGCTGGCTATCATGCCTAAGGTGGGTCTAGAACTCTCTTGTCTCCTGGTGATCAGCACAAAGTCACCCAACCAACTTTGGTGTCTTAAGGTGGCATCAGAACTCTCCTCCTTCTAAGGCAGCACCTTAACCACTACACCAAACACGGATATGCCACGCCCGTAAAAAAACGATCATTATGGCCACCATCTTTTCACCCCACCCTGCAGATGCTCCTTGTCACCCCCTCCACTTTAAACGGAGGTGCAGATGTGAAGGGCTGGTGGGTCCCTTCCTACCTGCTTGGCCAGTTCCTGCAGAGAGGCCTGGTCTGCCGTTCTCGAGGTCTTCAGGTTGTTGAGGGCCTGCTGCTTGGCCTCGGTTTCCTTTTCATACTTCTCCATCCAGTACTCCAGCTTCTCTTCTATGCTCTGCTTGTGAGAGGTATGTGGACGCTTGGAACGTTTTTAAGACACCCGGACTTCGACTCCCAGAATTCCCCAGCCAGTCAAGCTTCCCCAGGGGATTCTGGGAATTGAAGTCCCAACTATTTTCAAAATGCCAAACGTCAAGCCAGGTGTGTCCCTTGAGTGTCCCTATCAACTTACTTCCGCAAAGCTTCTTTTTGAGTTACACACACGCGCACACACACACACACACTATAGAATTTTCTTCCTCCCACCTCCCACACTCCAAATTCCTAACCCAGTTAAGTTAACCTTTTTGGTGCTGAGTGCCCAAAGTGTG
>JANHFT010043648.1:0-12224 GCA_032467955.1 Pseudoxenodon macrops | reverse complement strand
AAGAACGTTCAGGTAAGACAACGTTCATTCCCAGGTTTCCACCACCTAGTTGAAAGTTCAAGATCTTGCCCCCACATCCATCACATGGTCCAATCGTTCACTGCCATGCTGGCAGTTTCGCCCATCCGGTTCCAGTTAGGTGCAGAGACTAAAGGTGACTTTGAATTTCTAGAAAGAATTTTGTTATGGCTACATATCCCTAGCTCCATATAATCCCCCCTCCCATTTTCCCACAGTAGAAAATGCATTGTAAAGTAATAGAAAATGTGGCAGGCCAAGGATCCGAAAGAAATATAGTTGTAGACCTGACAACAGATTCTCCGTAGTGGGTAGAGTTAGCATCCAGGAATCGGTTAACTCCGTTTGTCAGCTCAGTGGACTGAGTCTGCAATTTGTGATGTCACGCCTCCAGTTGTCTTCTCCACTTTTTGACTCAGTCGAGCTTTGGACTAGACGTGTTTCCAGTTCTTTCCATTCCTCGATATTTCTCCACAACATCTTGAGGGGAGCAAGTTGATTCCAGCATGTCAGGCTTCTGCCTACAACTGCTGAAGGCGACAAGTCTGCCGGCTGGCAGCGTATCAGGGCAACGTCCACAAGTTCGCTCCAGAACGTTGACTCATTTCTTTCCGCCCGCAGCACAGCACAGCAGCAGGACACTTCAGGCAGCGCTCACAAGCCTAGTTCTGCGGTTCCTGACCCAGACCAACGGTTGCGAGGGAAAGTCAGGGCAGCACCCACAAGTTCTTTCTGGAACATCGACCCTTGACTAAGATCTCTGCCAGCATCAGCCTCCTAGGATCAGGAAAAGCACAAATTGCCGGGCAGCGCTCACAAGCCTTGCTCCTTCCCGACGCAGGGTTCTCTTTCATTCCAGGAGATACTGCAACACCACAGGGAGCATAAAGTCATGCCATCCCTACTTCAATGGTCTGAATTCTGGCCTTCTCCCTACTATTGCCTCTCCTTTCAAGGTCAGGAGGGCGCCTCAGGGTTTTCTAGGCTTCAGAGACCTTTTCCGTCCAGGCAGGGTCAGTCTCAGAATACGCCATGCAGAACGGGCGAGCGGGGTCCTCAGCCCTTTGAAGGTGGAGGCAGTTGCTCCTTTCGCCGTCAGAACTTACTGCCTATCCCTCCTTCCAATCGGGGGTCGCCTGATAGTCTTTGCTAGCCAGTGGGAGCAGACCAGAGGTGAAATCCTACAGGTTCGGTCTGGTCCGGTTAAACCATTAGGAGCCATGTAGCCTGGTTCACCCAAACCGTTACCAATGGCTGCTGGCCACACCCCTGATCCGGTCCCCTGCTCACCGCTCGCTGGCCCCACCCTGCCCAGTCTCTGCTCTGCAGCTTGCCTGCCAGAAGTGCTGAGCCCCTGATCTGCCTGCCAGGTAAGCCTGCAAAGTCGTGGCCTACCTACCTGCCCCTGCCCCCCACCCACGATCCCAACCTGCCTCCCCGACGCCCTTCCACCTGGCCCGCAGCGCTGCCATGCTTCCCGCCTTCCACGAGGCCTTCCCGGCGTCCCCGTGGCCAGCTTGCAAAGGCAGGCAAGCGGAAGGCCACATGGAATGTAGGGAAGTATATCGGGCCGCAGGGAAGGCAGTTAACACCCTACTGTAATGCTGCAATGCTTCATGCCTCTTTGGCAGCGGCATGGTCCTTCCAGAGAGTGAGGATCATGAAGGTGATGAGGTGGGGGGGGCTTCGCAGCTGCTGCACCAAGTGCAAGAAGCGGGTGCAGTTCGCCGATTCCCGGGGCTTGTGCTTGGCCAGTGGGAAGCATTACAGCGTGCCCGAGAAGCCGCAGCCCCATGCTGTGCTCTCCTGCTCGCAGAGTTTCCCCATGAGCCAGCAGCAACCAGCAGCAACAGCGGGACTGCACCGTGGCAGCACCCGGGAGAAGGAAGAGAAGGCGCTGCTGAAGTACAAGGGAATTGCCGAACTGTACCCGCTTTTTGCACTTGGTGAAGCAGCTGCGGAGCCCCCCCCCATTCGCCCTCATGATCCTCGCTCCCATCTCCCATCGCTGTCACCTGGCAAATGCCTTCTCTGGAAGGACCGTGCCGCTGCCAAAGAAGCGTGAAGCTTCCTTCAAACAGGAAAATGGCAGGGGCAAGTGCACATTTTCTCATGCCGGGGCTGCTCACCGAGGAAGGGGGGAGGGATGCTCAACGGAGGCGGCAGGACAAGGCACTTTTAAGACAAGTGGAACGACGCCCCCTCCCTGTTTGAACAGCCTTTGAGAGAAAAGCGTTTTCAGAAGGCAGCACCATGATCCCCTCCCCATTCAAAAACCGGAGCTTGTGCCCAGTGCTGTGTGGAAAGCACTGCGGAGGGATCAGGCCAGGAGGAAAGAGAAGCTGCATTTGCTGAGCTGTAAGAGGTGAAGGGTGCACAGCTCTGCAATGCACATCGGGAAAGCGGGAGAGGAAAACACTTTTAAACCTCCACCTTTCCCTTCTCAGCAAACTCAGCATTTCTTTCCACACGCCCCATTTTTTGAATCCAGGGAGGGATCGTGAAGCTGCCTCCTACCCTTCTGCAAACGACCCAGGTGGGCGGGCAGCTTCCGCTCAGGGCCCGGGGGATGGTTCTGGCCAGGAGGAAAGAGAAGCTGCATTTGTTGAGCAGGAAGAGGTGGAGGGTGCACAGTTCTGCGATGTGCTACTTTGGGAGGGCAGGCGGACACATGCAAACACAGGCAGCAGGCAAGGTATCTCAGAGCCTCAACAGGTAAGCCGCTGTGCCACCACCATGCGCTCACTAGTAGCCTCTTGCTCCGCAGGCCTGTCACGCCAAACTTAGTCTGATGGAGGAAGCAGCCCAAGAGCCAGGTGGAGGGGTGTATGGGGCACCCGCATTGCTCTTGGGCTGCTTCTGGCTGCTGTGCAATGTTTGGCCGACTGCTGCCCGCTTGCCTTGGGTTCCGCTCCCCGCATCCAGCCCATGATGGAGGAAGTGTCGCTTCCGGGCCAGGCTGCCCATCCTTGGGCCCCCGAAGGGCAGGATATACTCTGCCATCATCCCTGGTGCTGGCATTGCGGCTACGCAGGAAAACTTCCCGATGCTGCACAGTTCCGGGACGGTGGAGTGCTCAGGAAAGCTGTGTCCCCAGCGCCACCGCTTCTGCCGGCCGCGTCTGCACAGGAGAACTCCCCGGGAAGGGCTCTGTCTATGTGCCCATACCAGGTGTGTGTGTGAGAGAGAGAGAGAAAGAAAGAAGGGAAGGAAGGAAGGGAGAGAGAGAGAGAGAGAGAGAGAAGAAAACGAGATACAAGAAAGAAAAAGAAACAAGGAGAGGGAAATAGAAACAGAAAGAAAGAAGGAAGGAAGGAAAGAAAAAGGAAAAGGAAAGAAAGACAGAAAGAGTAAGGCGGAGAGAGAGAGGGACAAGAAAGAAAAAGGGAAAGAAAGAGAAAAAGAAAGAAAGAGAACTTATAGCCACAACTGAGACCAAAATTTTGGTTGCTAAGCCCACCTGACTACCAAGCCACACCCACAAAATAAGCCACGCTGGGAGAAGGTGTGGCTTGTGCCGGGTGAAACGACGTGCCTCTTGGAAGCTCCCAAGAGGCCGTCGAACCTCAGCCCAACCGGAAGTCCTAGCCGACCCTGAACTGTCCTGGAGGGACAGTGAAGTACGGGGGCACTAGCCCTACATGAACAGGGAAATGGCAATTTCCCTGTAGCGCAGGCTGAAGCCTCTAAATCTGGCAGCTGAGGAGGCAGGGCTGGAACCTGCTCCAAACCAAGGCAGCCACATCGAACGGAGTTAGAAGGAAATACCGTTTGTCCAGAGGAGAAGATCCAGGCGATTGTGCAGGAGTGGTGAAATTGAGCAAGGTGTGGAACTGGGTGAGTTCGGCTCTTTAAGAAGAAGGGGAAAAGTTTCAAAGTGAAAAACGAAAGTGCCTGAGAGAGAAAAAATGGTGGCTAACCGGCACTTGGACTTAAAAGGGAAAACAACAAATTGTTAAACAAGAGAATTTAAAGATTGCTTGCCTTTGCATCTGGAAGGGGAAGTTTAAAAGACTGAAAAGAGAAAAAAAAGAAATTGGGAACAGGAATTTGGAGAGCATTATACCATATTGAGAGAAATACAGAATTTATTAGAAAATTGATGGGGACATCTGCTGGCGAAAAGAAGCTATTACAATATTTGGGAGAAAGTCTGAGAATATAAAGAAATAAACAATTGTGCAATTGTGGGGTTTTTGACCTTGTGGTGGAAGATAACCCGGATACAGTTAGATATGAAAGACGGTGTGTGTTTGGTCTGCATTTTCAGAGAATAAAAAACTATTGGACTTGGAAGAAAATAGACAGTATATGAAAGGAACTGCACGGATTCCAAATTCAAATTTAAAGAAACTGCTATAAAAACTTTAAAGATTTACAACTGAACAAAGTGGAAACAAAGGGATATGAGGGATTTTCAGAACTTATTGAAATGATAAAGAATATGCCTAAAATGTGGAAAGGCGAAAAATAATTTGTGCCTCTGCTGGAATGTGATCAAGAAAAAAACAAATGGAATTGAAATAATAGAGACTGAAGTAAATAAGGGAACTCAGGATAAAATAATTGACAAGAAAATATGTAGAGATGATTTCACTGGGTTTAGCAGTGGAACTCAGGTTAAAAGAGTTGAAAAGAAAATGAACACAGATGATTTCACTGTGGTTAGCAGTGGTTCTAAAAGAATAAAAAGGGGGAAACATTCTGTAAAAGAGAAAGTACCAAAAGTAAAAAGAGATCGTAATGGAAAAGAAGTAAGAAAAAGTGGCAGAACACATTTTGGAGTGGCCAATGCGCAGCAGACCATCAGAGCAGCGTTACCATCCATCACTCAGAATGGCACCTGTACCCCTCCCTGTTCCAAGAGTTGACTCGCTACTTCAGGACTCTAATGGTCGATTTATTTGCCACCCCAGAGAATGCCCAGCTGCCTTGCTTCTTCAAGAGGTTCGCGACACCAGGGGTGAAGAACGTCAACACTCTCTGCAGTCCATGGCCTGCCGGCTTGCTGTACAGCTTCCCTCCTCTTCCTCTGATTTCCCAGGTCATCAGGAAGGCAATAGGGGAGAGGGCAGAACTTTTGCTCCTGGCCCAGGAAACCCTGGTTTGCGGACTTGGTCGTCGATGCGACCCTGGAAGATCCCGCCAAGCAAGATCTCCCTCAGCCAGGGGGTGTTGGAACACCCAGACCTGCAGTGGTTCCAACTGACTGCCTAGCACTTGAGTGGAGGGTCCTAAGTGCAGACAATTTTTCCTCCTGGGTCATTCGGATGATTCAGGCCTCTAGATGGCCTTCGGCACCCGGAGATATGACTCCACTTGGCGAACCTTTTGTTTGTGGTGCACTAAGATGAAATTGACATCTACGGAGGTTTCCTTACCTGAGGTCCTGGACTTCCTCCAGGAAGGCCTGGATAGCAGACTGGCCCCAATACTATTAAGAGGCAGATAGTGGTCCTTTCCACGGTCTTGGTGTGCGGATCCCTGGGCTCATTGACCCAACACTCCATGGTCCAGCTGTTCTTAAGAGGAGCGACTAATCTTAAACCACCAGTAGTTCACAGGTTCCTGACCTGGGACCTGTCCAAGGTCCTGAATGCCATTACAAGGGCCCCCTTTGAACCCTTAAAATCTTCCAGTCTTCGCTTCCTAACCTTTAAGGTATCCTTATTAGTGGCCATAACTTCAGCCAGACAGGTGTTGGAATTAGCAGCCTTATCCATTAGACAGGACCTCTGCGTCTTCCATCCTGACTGTGTGGTCCTAAGACTGGGTCCTTCTTTCGTCCTGAAAATCAATATCTGATTCCACAGGGCCCAGGAACTGGTCTTGCCAAATTTTTGACCCAACCCAGTCCATCATCTGGAGCTGCAATGGCGTTGCCTGGATGTGAGATGGGCCCTCCGTATTTACATCAGGAGGACTTCTTCATTGAGATGCACATTCCACCCAGGCTCGCTCGGCAACTAAGTATCTCCCACCACCATAGAAAGGTGGATCAAGGCTTGTATAGCTAAGGCGTACGATCTCCAGGTACTTCATAACCTTACGGCACACTCGACCAGGAGCGGGCTACATCCGTGACCTGGAACACCCAGGCCTCTCTCGAGGAGGTATGCCATACCGCTGTCTGCTCCTCTCTGACTCCTTTCATCCGCCATTATTGACTGGATGCCTTCGCCTCGCCGGAGGCAGCCTTTGGCAGGTGCGTTCTACAGAGCATCCACATGGACAGGGGTTCATCAGGTCAGACAGATACCCACCCTTGAGGACAGCCAAGCTTTGATATGTCCCATTCCTGGATACTATCTCCACCCACTATGGAGAAAGGGTGTTGGTCTTACCTGAGATGCCTTTTCTCTTGTTGGTGGAGATAGCATCCAGCCCCACCCTCATGGTAATCCAGTTCCGGGGGTGATAATTGAGGGCCACAGCAATATATGACAGCCACAGAGACATTTTACATGTTGGTCTGCATTCTTGATGTCCATCAGTTGCACTCTCTTCATCAAAAGCGGGGAGGACAGACTCAGTCCAATGAGCTGACAGACAGATTTAACCCATTCTTGGATGCTATCTCCACCACCAAGAGAAAATGCATCTCTGGTAAGACCAACACCCTTTCCAAAGCTATTATATCCCACTTTACTTCATCCAAACTTTCTGTTATAATCTAAAAAATATTTGATGATTTTCTCTTCTCTGAGAAATTGAGTGAATTTTACCCTCCACAGTAGATCTTCGGGTATACTTATGCCATTATTGGCATCGAAGAAATACCCATTAATAGATGCAGAATTATTGTAAAAAAATTGTCCTGCCTGATTCTAGTCAAGATAAAAAGGAGGTATTCATTGCCTCTCCATAGTAAGCAGCAGCCTCAGGTTCCTCTCATATCTACTTTTTCTATCTCCCTTGTTCTGTCTTTGTTAATATCAAAACCCTTTGAGCCTATGGCTACTGTTCCAATTTATTTCCTCTGTTGGAAGATAGCTTTTTGGGTAGTTGTCACATTTTTAAATCAAATTTAACAGTTTTGTGTCTTACAAATAAATCCTCATTTTTCATTGGTTTGTTTCATTTCTCAAAATGTTGACCTCATCTTAATACTAGAATCAAGACATTTATGGAACTTAACATTTCCCCAATCCATCAGCACCATAGGAAACAGTTTTGAGTGCCCATTATGACTTCACTATTTATATGAACCATACAGCACCATTTTGCTATGATATTTATTCTTGGGTTTCAAGACTCATATAAAAATCAATCGTTCACTCACAGTATTTTCCAAATGGATAATAATAGCCATTGTACTTTGCTATGAGATAGCCAAACAGCTATGCTCGCTTTATTCCACAAGTGGTGTCAGCACTGGCAAACATTTTGTGTGACATTTATTTATTTGATAAAATTTGTGTGCTATCTAATCAATCTGTACCCATGTTGCTTAGAACAAAATAAAATACAATAAAAATATTCACAATAAGAAAAACAAATATTATAAAGCATTCACCATATGTAAAAAAAATTAAATTAAAAACAAACATGTTTTTTTGTATTGCTTCCATAACCCTAGAACCTAGAACAATTAAAACACCCTCCTGAAACAAAAACAAAAACCCGAAACCAAACCAAAATATAGTGAAGAACAAATTATATAGTGAAGAACCACATCCCAAAATCATTAGAACCAGTTTATTTCATCTACATATACATGCCATTGCTCAAATGACATAAATATTGTGAAGTGTATAAAATTAATATAAAAATAATGTAAATTTAATTGTATCATCCAGTCAATTTAAAGTAGAAAAGAATTCATTTGTTATTGCTGAGGGATGTCAAGATAGAAATTGAATCTATTGCACCTGAAGTCTGTGGTTGTTGAATTGAGATTTTACTTGTACTATCAGTTATAGAGCAACTTACATGATCTTGCTTTTTAAAAGAACTAATTATGTTCCAAATGTAAGGTTTCCAGAAATTATTCAATTACAGTTTGTCTTATTTTCACTTTGATTAATGATCAGGAATACATGTGTAATCTAAATAGCACCTGGAGATTGATGGAAGAAGCTTACATTGAGGTTTGTGATAGGAAGGCACTGGCTACAGTAAATTATATAGCTAGTGAGGCAAGGTGATAGAAATTGCAGGTTTGCTTAGGTCACTGAATCTTTAAGAGTTCTTATTTATTGTTAGTGCATGAATATGAAGCAGAAAATTATTTTTAAATTGTTGACATGTTCTGTTGTAGTGAATTTTTTTACAAAATATTTATATATAAAAGTTTACAAAAGTTTCTGGTGCTATAAAGCTTTTATTTTTAGTTTGTTGCAAACAAATTCCTTTAACTGGCTATAGTTAGTTACCTGTTTGCACATTTTTGTGAAATATAGATGTAATAAAGTATTAATGCTTACCTGCTTTTGATGGTGATTAATAAATTTAATAGATATTTATTCTGCTATAAATATTAGTAGAATTTTGTTTTAGAATTCAGCAAATTTTAAAACCCTATTTGAAAGTACACATCACTATTTAGTTATCAAAACAGTGGTCCCCAACATTTCTGGCTCTGAGGACTGGCAGAGTTGGTAGCGGCGAGTGAAGAGATGGTTTTGTGCAAATGAAGCTTCATGCACTCACATGCATGGCCCAGTTCCCAGTGAGCCACATCCTGGGGGTTGGGGGCCCCTGTATCTAAAAGGAATTTATTTATTTACTCCAGATCAATTTTGACTCCTGGAAACTAGTCCCTGCAATTTTTCCAGCAAGGTTTTTCAGAAATGGTTTTCCATTGTCTTGTTCTAGGGTTGAGATAGAATGACTGCCTCAAGATCACCCAGCTGGCTTCGTGCCTGAGGCAGAACTACAACATATACTCTCCTGGTTTCTACTCTGATGTTTTAATCACTATTATCACTCTCTCTTTTTCATTTAATATGTGCATTTTTCCTGGAGAATTTTCTTTTAAGAATTTTTAAGAATATAGAACATTTCAGTATCCATTTTTGTTTTCCCAGGGCAATTAAAGCATTTCGGGAAGTGCTTTATGTTGATCCCAGTTTTTGTCGCGCCAAGGAAATTCATTTACGACTTGGGCTTATGTTCAAAGTAAAGACAGATTTTGAGTCTAGTTTTAAGGTAAGAGTTTCATTTTTTAATAATAATGGATTTATTTGTTATTGCACTTGCTCCTCAGTATATCATAATTCAAATATGAATTTATTTTCTTTGAATGAATAATTGAATAATTGAATTTAGTTTGCCTATCTCATATACTTGACTTTTGACCCTTAAAATTGTATTACAGATGAAATTAGAATTTATTTATGAATTTATTGGATCTTGCAGCTTCACATAAACTCTGGTTTGAAATAATTAAATCCTTTTTTTCTATTCACTATCCAGAGAGGATTCAGAAGTGTATGCATGAAGTCTAGTCCCAGTCATATGTAGAATAAGAATTAGATAATGATTGAGTGGAGGATATATTGTAAACATGTTTTTTATTAGCTAAAAAACTTGCCTTGATTATAATTTTTGAACACTCAATTACTGAAAATTGGCAGTCTTTTTAAAAGAATATTGAATATGCAGTTAATGCAATATTTTAAAAGTAAACAAAATTCTTTGCTGCTTATTAAAACGCAGCCTTCGATTCTGACTGTACTTAACCTAATTGTGATATCTTTGCACTGTAATATCAAGAATTAGTCCTTAGTAGTTATTGATTTGCAACCATTTGAAATTACCACAGAAAAAAGTGACATTACCGGTTCTTGCATTTATTATCATTGCAATGTCACAATAGTCAAAACTTGGGCATTTGGCAACCTGCATGTATTTACAACAGTTGCAGAATCCCAAGGTCATTTGATCACCATATGCAACGTTCATAGGGGGCTATCAACAAGCAAAATGAATGAAAGAAAGCCATATTTACTTAATGACCACAACAAAACAGTAAACACAAGCACATTGCTTGGAAACAGAAATTTCAATTCCAGTTAGGGCATTAGTCAAGGATTACCTATAATAATCTTGAATCATACTTGAATCATAAATATGCACCACAACTTTCCTTAATTTTCTTATTGAAAAATAGTTCAGAATAATATTGAGAAGGTCTGATTATTGCTCAGTGGCATAAAGGTCTTTGGACTTGGTAGAAAATATACTTCTAGGTTTAAAGACTATTCACAAAATATTACACCAGAATGAGGATGTAGTTATCCAGTTGCATAATTAGCATGCAAACGGAGTGATTTATGATATAGGCCAGAGATGGCGAACCTATGGCACGTGTGCCACAGGTGGCACACGGAGCCATTTCTGAGGGCACACGAGGCTCTGCCTTGTCAGCTCCAGCGCACACAGGACGCTTCCCTGAAGACTCCGGAGGCTGCAGGACACTTCCCTGAAGGCTCCGGAGGCTGCAGGACACTTCCCTGAAGGCTCCGGAGGCTCCAGGACACTTGACTGAACCCCCTGTAGAGTGAAAAACACCCCAACATGCAACTCAAAGTAACGTCCGGTTTGCCCTTTGGTCTGTTTTTTACCATCCGGAGTAAAGCCCAACAAGCAATCTGGATGTCCGTTCCCGAACTTCTGGTTCACCTTCAGAGGGTGAAAAACAGCTCAACAGGCAAAACCGAAGTCCCTTTGGGCCGTTTTTCACTCTCTGGCGTCTTCAGGAAAGCCGCCTGAACCCTCTGGAGGGCAACAAACGGCCCAATGTGGGGGGCACATGCGCAGTGCAGTGTCCATGAGGGTGTTTGTGTGTTGGTATGCGTGCGCGCACTAGCGTGCACGCGCTGCCATTTTTGGCACACAAGAAGAAAAAGGTTAGCCATTACTGATATAGGCAATAGTAGTAGCTTGTAGACTTATGTACCACTTCACAGGGCTTTACTGCCCTCTCTAAGTGGCTTACAGAGTTGGCATATTGCCCCCAACAATCTGGGTCCTCAATTTACCCACCTCGGAAGGATGGAAGTTTGAGTCAACTTTGAGCCGGTGAGATTTGAACTGCCGAACTGCTGGCAGCCAGCAGTTAGCAGAAGTAGCCTGCAATACTGCATTCTAACCAGTACACCACCGCTGCTCAATGTTCCTTCTTACTGACATCAATATAAAAGTCAAGCCCTTATGCTTTGTAGTGCAGAGTAACATCAAAGGATTTATTAATCACATTTTAGAAAGAAAGGACATTGTTAATATTGGGCATTGTTCATTGTTGAATAAGAAAATTAAAGAACACTTTTTAGTGGGGACTAATAAAGAGAATTATAAAGACAAGCAGGTGAATAAAAATTTGAAGAAAAGTACAGAGTCAAAATTAGAGCAGTCTAGAAACTTTTTTCACTCCAGTAACTTTTACTAATTTTCTAAAGAACCCTTAACAACTTGGATTGAAATAAACTGATATTACAATATTTTAATACAATATTATTATTTTAGGCATGTAGGAAAAGAATTGATCTAAGACCAGGCCTTCTTTATTCATTTTGTGCAAATGAAAGGCTTTGTCTTTGTCATGCTTATACTGTTGATTCCTCTGCTTTGATTGTGGAGCCCACAGTGGAAGAAATTGCTTATATCTTAACCTCCTTTCTATAAAAGAATAGATTCTGATTTTGAAGAGTTCTAGAGCACAAACAAATGGGTTAATTTAGCAGTACAGAATGTAGCCTTGTTTTTAACTTTGCTTGTCAGAGATGTTTCTGCCTGTTTGACATGACTTTGATTTTTGAACAACTTGTTACATAAACTTCCAATTCCAGCACATCATAGCATTCAATATCTAAAAAAACCCTGATATTGTCCTTTGATTTTAAAAAAAATCTAGTTCTAGTGTTAAGTGTTATTTTGTCTTGGCAGTTCTGAGGCATGAAGAAATAACAGTGTAGAAAAACGAAGAAAACTAAGAAATAGACAATTCTAGTTTTCAATACGTAGTGAAGAAGAATACTATTGTATATATATAATTGTTAATAATGGATAGTTACCAAATACTACCGTGTTTCCCCGAAAATAAGACAGGGTCTTATTTTCTTTTGACCCCCCGGAATATGGCCTTGGCCTTATTATTGGGGGGGGAATTGTTATTATTTTGGGGGTGCAGGAGGCGGCGACTGTGGGACTGAATGTCCTGTTGCCGCCGCCTCCCCTCCCTGTTCTTTACGCCAGCCGAGCAG
>JANHFT010043480.1:0-12233 GCA_032467955.1 Pseudoxenodon macrops | reverse complement strand
AAAAAAAGCTTTGAAAAAGCTACATTCGGAGTATAAGACGCACCCAAATTATCAGCCTCTTTTAGGGGGGGAAAGTGTGTCTTATACTTTGAAAAATATGGTAAATCTTCTGTGTTGCAACCTAACATATAATCCTAATCCTTTGCGCCTGCAACTGTTAGTGACCAGAAGCCCTATTTGTACGTTTTGCTGAAAGGAGAAAAAATGAACTTATGAAATATGGGTCAGATGATTAGGAAGGATAGAATATGGAAAGAGGGGACATGTTATGCAATCTTAAGAAGGCTAAAGATAAATATGTTTATTATAGCTGCTGGGGAAAAAAGTCTGGAGCTATTTATTTATATTTTTCTCCTGCTCTTTATTTCTTTTCCGTTTACTTATCACTTTTCCTTTAGATCCTTTTTTTTCTTTAAATTTGGATGGTTTTTACTTTGCAAAAAAAAACCTTTAACCAATTAACTTTAAAAAGAAAATAAAAAATAAACACACTCAGGTGGGCCATGGGACCTGCTTAGGACTCAAAAAGACATTTCTGGACATGCTGATGTTCAGGGACCCTGCATAGGTATCAGGGAATGAAAGAATTAGGCTGACATCCTCTGAATACTAAGGACATTCCCAGGTAAAAGGTGTTTTTCACATAGGCTCCCTGCTTGTGAAACCATCAACCTGACCTTTTAGGGCCTATGCAGCATCACCAGTGGTGTATTAAGCAGACTAAGCAGGTGCTCAGGGCACCAGGGCCAAAGGGGGCACCACAAAGTTGAGAAAGAGAAAAAAAAACCAATGAAGCTTGGCTTCATTTGTACAGTATGGACAATGGGGGTGGTGGTGGCACCAAGATATGTCAATGCTTAGGGCACCAGTGAGCCTCCATCCGCCACTGAGCACCACATTCAGCTCCAGCCCCATGTAGCAGAATTCAAAGGACTGGGTTACATACAATCCATCACATCACCTCCATCAAGGACATGATTAGGGTAGACTTACCCTGGCATGCCAATTGTTCCAAGAGCCAAAGACCTTGGAAGATTTTCTGGCCAGTTTGGAAGCAGTGGTGATAGTTTTTTCCCATCGGAAATAAAATGTGTTGTCCAGCCCGCAATTGCCACAACAAAGGCTCCTACAGGAAATGACGGATTTCTGCTTTCCAAAATCCTTTGAAAAGAACACAGGTACCCAGTTACACTAGTCAACAAGGAAACTTGCAAACAAATTGCAAACATAACCAGTTTTTAACCATTCTTTCTAAACATCTATGAAGGAGCCGTGTCACTCACAATCTGACCCTAAACCACGGCAGGGAAATGTTACATTGAGAGTGCTAGGAGACCATTCTGGCCGCATTTCAAAGCATTCCTATTATTCTGTAAAGTCCTGAATAGCTTTGAAATATCTAAAGCAGCCTTTCCTTCCATCATTTGGGAAGAGGCCCCAGAAGAGAAGCCAGCCATCGTCCCTGAATTGGAATAATTTTCAATATCAAGTGAAGAATTTTTTTTTGCATTCAGGACTTGATTTTACTACTTTTATTGTGCTGGGAAGCTTTTCCCCCCGGAATGTTTTGTTAATGCTTTTTCAGATATCCTTGGAGCAACACCAACGATACAGCTGGCTTTACTGTGGATTCTGTTTGAAAATTCTTAATTATGCATTTGTTTTCTTCAATTCGGACAAAGCCACAAAGTTTATCAAATATTGACTGTGTATTATTTACTATTCTATATATTGAAGCCTTAATGAGGACCGGGTGCAATTTCTTTGATTCAATTTACACTTGTTTCCAACAGAAAAAACATACAAATGTGGCTGTTGCTTTACTTTCAGTTTTATTGCCCAATGCCCAATAACTTCACCTGGAAGAAAGGAAGACCAGCAGCTGGTGGAAGAGGAAATAAATCAAGGTAGACCTTACCTTGCAACCTGAGACCCCATCATAGTGTCCCCTTTCTTCACCGATGTCTTACTATATACTCTGCAAAACAAAAACGAAGCAAAAGTCAATGTATGAATTTTTGTTTAAAGAAATACATGGGGCCAATTAATGACGGACATGATTGACAGGCTTAACTCACATTAGGACAGAGGGACATAAATGTATGGGAAGGGATTTAACTTGGACTCATGTCAAACCCATTTCACAGTGAACTTCGGGCGGAGCCTGGTTTTTATGACACGTTTTGTATCCAGCAGCATAAGCCGCTTTTTGTGGCAACTTTTTATTTAGATCACCTGAAAGTACACAATTAGATATTAATACAAGTTAGAACAAATTCAAATTTGGAGAGGGAGTTATTCTTTCAGGGCACAATGTAGGTACCTGTTTGCACTACATCAAAAGCCTTTTGGTGTGTTCAAACAATGATTTAATGTTCTATTCTCCAGACCGTGAGAAACCACAAAAATATGGCAGTATATAATTTGCTTTGGCTAAAGGTCTTAGCCATCCATCACATCTAATAATAGCATTTCTCTCTTGTACTCCAGTGATAGCAACTATTCTCTTAAGGAAGTCCAGACGGACTTGGGCCAAAGCCCATTGCAGTAAGCAAAACCTGACAGTATCCTATCTCTGCTTGCATGGGGGTGAAGACCCGGGGCGTGGCACAATGGCAACCCAGCCAGAGAACCGGTATAAGTCTCTTTATTAAGACCAACTGTGTTCCAAATGTCTCCTTGAACTCTCCGGCCTGGAGAGAGCTCTTCCACCAACCTGTAATCGGCCTTTGGCTGATAATATTCCAATTCAAACAAAAAAGGTTCAATTGAACATCCACGAGGCAAAAGAAGGTAATTACTCCGGCAGGGTCAACAAACAAGGAATTCCAGACAAGAAATAACACAAACATTTGGGAAGATGCCAGGAACTCAGATAAGAGCTAATACCAGAAAAGTCAGAGTTTGTTCCCCACAAACACCCCTCACAACTGTTTCTCCTTTTAAACTCCATCAGCAGATATTTCTTGTGAGGTGAATTGGAGGGGGGCTCTTCCTTCGCTGCCTATGGTGAGGAGGGGATGGTCCTTGGTCTTCATCTGAATCCCTTCTCCCTTGTTCTACCTCTCCTCTGCTCTGCCCAGCCTGACTTTGCCCTTCCCCAGTTTCTTCGAAAGCCACATTCTCGCTCTCTGTCAGCTGTTCGTCTTCCCCTTTGGATTCGGACTCTGACAGAGGCAAGACAATGGGAATATGATGATCCAGAGGAGCAGAAATAATTATATTGACACCTATTGTCCAACCTACATACACACACACAAACACACATTTTCAAGTTCTGTTGAAACTTCGAACTGTCACCAAGTGAATAGTGGTAAATCTAGGACTACCTGTATCTGAGTCTTTGTCTCTAAATAGTTCTCACAGGAAGATTACTGAAGAAAAGTTTTGGGACTTCCGCTCTCTTTAGAATTCTTGGTGGTGTTGCTTCTTTTGGGGTGTTATGTCAATCTAGCAAAGCAAACCATATGGCTAGATGGGAGGGAGGGAGTTTGCAGCAAACCAAGAAGAGAGGCAAGTCTCTACCAGCCCAAAACCAATTTCTGGCCTACAGCAAACTTTGTGTTGGGAAAAGATGCAAAATGCCATTTCTACATTGTAGGAAAAAAAATTAGCCAGCCTCGATTATGGGTCGAGAGGACAGAGAAGAAGGCTGCGTCATACGAATGTGCCCATAAGGTTGAATGAGTAAGGCATCTTCTGGCCAAAATTAGGAACATGTGTGTATACTGTCCTCTGCAGGATCCAATCTGGGTCGGTCACTGGGACCAGAGGTCTAATCTTCTGTGCTTTTACACTCATGCTGGAGGCCATCCTCAGGGAACTTCTCTCTCACCACAACAAAGGTCGGTTCCTACCGATTCTTTACAACCGTTAGTAACTTGGCGATGACGTCATGGAGCCAGTTCCATCGGTGTCTTCCTGGGTGCTGCCATCTTGGATTTTTTAAATTGCTGTGCGCGAGGTGCAACCCTGAGCGAACCGGCAGCAAAAAGATCCACAATCCACCCTGCACCACAATGTGTCTCTCACGCCTTCTGATGAGAGAGAAGTTCCCTGAGGATGGCCTCCAGCATTTATCCAAAAGCTTGGAAGATTAAACCTCTGGTGGACATGGATTAGATCTTGTATTCTGAATCTTCTTCTTGCCGGTTTGCTCAGGGTCGCGCCTCAAAGCAAAAAAATAGCTTCTGCACATGCGCAGAAACAAAATCCAAGATGGCGGCGCCCACGGAGATACCGACAGACCGTGTCCGTGATGTCATCACGGAGTTACTACTGGCTCTATAGAACTGGTTAATACCAGTAGGAACCCACCTCTGCCTTGGAACAGGTATATTTGCCTTCATTCATACTGTCCATTGCTGGAGAAAAGGCTTTTGAGAGATGGCCAAATTACAATAATTGGAAAATTAGGAGAAAAGGTCAATGGTCAGAATAAACAGGGGGTTTAGTACAGAAACACAAAGTCAAACAAATAGTAGTACCTCATATAGGGGTCAACACTGAGAAACATACTTTCAAGCAGCATCTCTGAAACACAGAAGAAAAGATTATGAAAGATCAAGCTAATACTACTAGAGAAAGAACTACGGTACCATTTGATAATCTTCTGTTTTCTTTCAAAAGAAACCAGGAAGGAGTGGACAGAAAATCGGAGAAGCGCACTAGCCTGGAAATGCAATCTATGTGCATGAGGGAAAGAGTTTCTCTATCCCATGCCATTTTACCAATTATACAACATGTGTAGTTTTATACTATGTTTCTGTTACAACATCTTAATGTTATAAGTGCTAAGAAAAAATAAGTAAGAAATAGAAATACATTATATCAATAAAGAAGTGTGAATAGAAAGGAATTACACATTTCAAAATATTTCTTTTATTTGTTTATTCATTCAATTAGAGGACTGGGATGGGGAGCAAAAAAACATAGAAATTTTGGAGTTGGGTGAATAGATAATAAAGCATGTCCGACAGCGTTCTTTTCATCTGTGTGATGTTTTTCTCAATGAACTTCTCTGGCCAAGTTATGTAAGAGCAGGTCACTTCAAAAACATATTTTCTAAATTCAGCAATTCAACACTGAAAACAGTCTTTCATTTTATATATTCACAGCTAAACACTCTTGGCCCATGATTTAATACAAATGCGCAATCAAACGATTCCTCTTACCTCCATCGTTTAGATCAGGTAGGTTTATCTCTATTAATTCAAAGTCACTCTGCTTAGGATGCCCTTCAAAATGCTTCTTCAGGATCCAAGCCTTTGCCCTCATCATTGTCCACAGCCTGAATGATTAAATAAGAATTTGGCAACTTTAAAGCAATAGCAATAACACGTATATACCAGTCGACAGTGCTTTACAGACTTCTCGAAGAGGTTTACAGGGTCAGCATATTGTCCCCAACAATCTGGGTCCTCGTTTTACCAACCTCGAAAGGATAGAAAGCTGAGTCAACCTTGAGCCAGAGAGAATCGAACTGCAGGCAGTGGACAGAGTCAGCCTTGCAATACTGCATTCTAACCCTGCACCACCATGGCTCTTGTCTTTTCTTTAGTGCAGTGATTTCCTGAAGTTTAGATTCCCAAGAATTATTTTTCTCCTGGCCAAAGCTGGCAATACCTTTCACTCAGAAACTGAGAAAATCCCAGATCTGTTTTATTAGTTCTAGAACAATAGACATCCTCGATGCAGGCAGAGGGCAATCCAATTTGTAACACATGCCCTTCCTTATTCAGACATAACAGTCAAGAGTCTTTTCCAAAAAAAGATCTGTAGTCTCCTTGCATTTGCCAGTTGTAGTATCGAATTCCATTGCCTCCCCGTGATTTCCCAGCCCATTCATGAGCATGATAAGCAATGACAATTCTAATATTACTTTAAAACCTTATGAAAGATAGCATCTAGTCAGAAAAATAAATTTGCAATATTAGACAAATGGTGAACCCTTCAGTTATTGCCAAACCATAACTCCAGAGTATCCCTAGCAGGACTAATGGCTGTCAGACTCCAATATATATCCTACTTGTCAATGACTAGTTCAGCTTCAACCACAACAATACACAAGCACTCAATAGATACAAACATAAAGTAAACCACTCCAATCACCAGCGTGGTTACTGTCCCTGTCCTATTGTTTCCTCTTATTCGTATCCATTTTATGTATTCAAATCATGTTTATGCTTTTATATGTTATCTAATACGGTATATGCTTGACAAAAATAAATAAATAAATAAATAAAAATAAATAAAATATTCAGAATGGGATACTGCTCCATCACCCAGATTTACAGGGTAGAGTCATACCCGCAAACAATGTGAATCTCTTTGTTCAAGATCAATATTCAGATCAGTATTAAAGATCTGAATAATGTTCCAATCTTTATTAAGTTCAGATCAATATTAAAAGTACGTCCTATATACTAGGATAGGATGTGCTAGAACATTTGTCCCTTACAATTACAGGTTGTCCTCAATTTACAACAGCTTGCTTAGTAACTGTTCCAAGTTACAGCAGTACTGGAAAAAAGTAACTTATGACCATTTTTCACACTTATGACCGTTGCCGCATCCTCATGCTGACGTGATTTACATTCGGATGCTTGATAACTGACTCACATTTATGATAGTTGCAGTGTCCCGGAGTCATGCGATCACCTTTTGGGACCTTCTGACAGGCAAAGACAATGGGGAAACTAGATTCACTTAGCAACCAAGTTACTAACTTAACTGCAGCAATTCACTTAACAACTGTAACAAGAAAGGTTGTAAAACCGGCCAAAAGAGTCAGTTTTAAGTAACCTATTTCTCACTTAGCGGCATACATTTTGGGCTCAGTTGTGGTCGTAAATTGAGGACTATTTGTATACAGTTAGAGCTGATAAAATGAAAAGATCAAGTACATTTAATTCCATGCTTGCTTGCTTGCATGCATATTAGTAACAGCCTCAGAAACACTAGTTCATTGTGTTCTTTTTCTTCAAAGCATATGAAATCTCTGGGCTAATCATATGACTGCAGGTGACCCTGTGCCCACCATTGCTTTCCACCACACAAAAAGTCACTTTGGTGGTAAGAAAAATGAGAGAGAAATAAGGTGGGAATTCTCATTTGAAACGGTTCCTTCATGAATAACTCTGTGTGTTCAGTCAAAATGGTCAGACGTCAACATAAATCATGATTTGAACATAACCATGTTAACAGAAATATAGGATTTTTAAATTTTAGATTAGAATTCTGTGACCACAGCTATGTTTTTTAAAACTCATGGCTTAGTGCGATTTGTGAATCAAGCCAATTGTGGCATACTCAATGAACCATGGTTAATTTGCAATCTATTTTTGAAAATTTTTGATTTACCAAAAAATCAAAAGTTAATCTGCAGTTTCCTATGATATGCAAACTCATTGTTCATTTCAACAGACATTTCTCCTAGATTTTGTTACTTTTAATATTTGCTTACGTTTCTCCAGTTTAGCTTGCAATCCTAAACTGGAGAATTTCCCACTGCAATATTGTGTTGGCCTTTATTTTCATAGTGCAAGTATTTGGTTTTCTATATTAACCCCACCCCCATACATACATTTAAGAGCATTTCTATCCATCACTTGGCCCTAACATTTTATAAATTTACCTCTTACATTTAAGAGTTATTTAACCCGACATATTTAATCTCCTGCCTCAGGACTTCCCAAATGAAAGGGATATTCAGAAATAAGTGCTCGGGCGGGGGTTGGACTAGATGACCTACAAGATCCCTTCCAACTCTGTTAACCTGTATAATTATCTGTATAATCTGTTTGTAATTCCATTACAAACAAATGTGCAGGGCAGCATCGCTCTGAAACCCCGTAGCGTCTTTACATTAAGTTTCTGCATTAATTTCCAAACTTCCAAAAGAGCACTGTGTGTGTGTGTCTGTAATTATCTACACGAATTAGTCAATCATTTGTGGTACAAGACAGCCACGAAGCTCTCTCCGAGTCCCCTCCGGGCGACAAACCCAGACTTTTGATCTCCGCCTTTAAAAAACAACAACACCCCGATCTTCTTAAAACGGATAGCGTGCAAGAACCCAACACAAGAAAAGGTCGCCTTTCTCTACTTGAGCTGGGGGTTGGACTGGATGACCTACAAGGTCCCTTCCAATTCTGTTAATCTGATTATTTCTATTGGTCCAGTCCACCGCTCACCCGGATCACCGCTGCACAATCGACTAACCTGCGCGGCAGCCCGAGAGCAAATCCTATTGTGCAAATTTCCCGAAGCGAATCCTCTTCCTTCTCCTTTCGGTCAACTGCTCGGATTTTGGAGACGAGTGGATTGACAGCCGTTTAAATTCTTGGGTAACCTCTTCGCAAAGCCGGCCCTCAAAGCTATCCAATTACCAACCTGTTGCTAGGAAAGTTGTAGTAGCTTGTCTGCTTCCCGGCCATTTTTGCAGAGGGGCGTGTTCTGCTCTCTCCCCACATCGAAAGGAAGACCCACATCGTTTTAAACATTAACTGCCAGATTAAGGGAGCCTGTAAAGTTTTTGAGACTTTCGAAACACATTCTTGAAAGCAACTACATACCCTGGGAAGCTTTTTGCTATTAGCAAAATGAAGCAACCCTTTTGTACGTTTATGGTCTCTCCTAGCTGTGCGCCTCTGTGAACGGATTCTGGCTTCAATTTCTTAAAAAGATTTCTATGTTAAAATAATATTTATAATAGATCAAAAGCAAAATGATGAGTGACAAGATAGCAGTATTCCAGTATTTGAAGAGCTGCCACAAAGAAGAGGGGGTCAAATTATTATCTAAAGCACTTGAAGGGAGGAAAAGAAGCAATGGATGGAAACTAATCAAGGAGAGAAGCAACCTGGAATTAAGGAGAAACTTCCTAAAAGTCAGAATAATTAACCAGTGGCATAGCTTTTTTTCAGAAGTTGTGGGTGCTTCATCACTGGAGGTTTTTAAGAAGAGACTAGAGAGTCACTTATCTGAAATAATAGTTTCTCCTGCTTGAGTAGGGGGCTGGACTAGAAGACCTCCAAGGCCCCTTCCAACTCTAGTCAATTCTAAACAAAAACTGATATGTTGCAAAAAAAAAAAAAAGCACCTGAAAGCAGGAAACTAATCAAGGAGAGAAGCAACCTGGAATTAAGGAAAAACTTCCTAACACTGAGGACAATTAACCAGAAGAACAGCTTGCCTACAGAAATAGTGGGCACGATCTGAGAAGACTTATCAGAAAAGAAGAAGGAAAAGGAGGAGGAGGAGGAGGATTGTCTTCCTCCTTCTCCTTTTCTGATAAGCCTTCTAAGAAAAGCAAAAATTTATGGGGTTCTCCTCAGGTTGTCAGAATGCAGGGAGACTTCTAATCTAAGATGATGAAATGATAGCCCTTTAAAATATTTAAAATATAGAGTAGCAAACTTAGCAGGCTGGTGCAAGCATGGTATGGACTATCTTACAGAAGATACTTATCTTACTTATCATGGCCAAAGGAAGGGTTATTTACAAAATGACAGTGTCCATCATGGCAGCCAAACAGAAAACAGCTATTTACCAGTTATCCCTATTGGTGCAACACTTTCCAATCTCCCAAAATTGTAACTTTTATATTTTGGCTCATCCAACTATAATTTTCCAAAGACTCTCTCTGTCAAGTCTATATGGGACCTGGAGACAGACTTCGAAAAATCGTAGCTGCAGGTGATATTTTTGCTGCATATCACAGTTTCTGTTTAGAATTGAATAGAGCTGGAAGGGGCCTTGGAGGTCTTCTAGTCCAGCCCCCTACTCAAGCAGGAGAACCCTCTACCATTTCACACAAATGACTCTTCTTAAAAGTCTCCAGCGATGGAGCATTCGGAACTTCTAGTGGCAGGTTGTTCCACTGTTTAATTGTCCTCAGAAAGTTTCTCCTTAATTCCAGGTTGCTTCTCTCCTGGATTAGTTTCCATCCGCTGCTTCTTGTCCTGCCCTTCAGGTGCTTTAGAGAAGAGGTGGAAACCACCCCCCTCTTCTTTGGGGCAGCCCCTCAAATACTGGAAGGCAGCTATCATGTCCTTCTCTTCCCTAGACTGGCCAAACCCAAATCCTGGTTGCCATATTCCAGGTGGGGCCTTACTACAGGCTTTATCAAGCGGTACTAATACCTGACGTGATGATTTTATTCCTTGGGTGGGTTTCTCCCTTAAGGAAGCAGAGGTTCTTCCTTGATCTGCTGGCTAAATCGGGCCTTTGCATATTGCACTTCTAATGGGGGGGGAATTCTGGGAGTTGAAGTCCACACAGTTCCAACCTGCCCAGGTGAAGAAACACAGTTCTGTTTTCTCTTGAGCTGAATCAGGTTTCTTCTCCTCTACAGGAAGTCCTCGACTTACAACAGTTTGTTTAGTGACCAAAATTACAGCAAAATTTGACTTATGACCGTTTTTCACACTTATGGCCGTTGCAGCATCCCTGCGGTCACATGACCAAAATTCAGATGCTTGCCAACTGACTCGTATTTATGACGGTTGCAGTGTCCCAGAGTCACGTGATCCTCTTTTGCGACCTTCTGACAAGCAAAGTCAATGGGGAAGCCCGGCTCACTTAACAACCGTGTCACCCTCCTAAGCAGGCCAGGCAGCTCCTAGTGAGAGTAGTGCCCTCTGCACATGCTCAAGAGACAGTATTTTCAAAGTAAGAACCAAACAGTCCAATATGCTCTACGTCAAAGTGAGAATCAGCTAATAAAACTCTGCAAAGCATAGAAAACCCCCAAGTGGGGCTTTGTTTCCACCTTGGTGTTCGTCATAGTGACTTTTTTTGTGACACTGTTAGACATTCTGTTTATATAAAACACCACATAGAGCAAACAAAGAGCACAGTCACCATGTGCTTTACTGCTCAACTATTTAACCGTAACAGGAAACAGGAAACTCTACTCAGAACAAAAGAGCATAGAGTATACTATATACCACAGATCCAAATTTGTAAACACTGCCATCTACTGGCTAAATGTTACTGTAGTTGTTGCACAAAAATACATGCCAACAATGAATTCCAACAGACACAGAGAGACGCATTTTCCTGGGAGCCCCACCTGTTTCTGCCCATGGTTTCATGATCCTTGACCACCACGTGGAGCTCAGCATTCTGGTCCAATGGGACACCTTTCAGGTCCCACTCGAAGCCCTAAGAGAAGAGGGGAGAAACATTGGAAGAAACTTCAGAACAGGAATTGAATCTGAAGTAAATTGATTGATTGATTGAGCATATGCTGAACCAAAAGGACTCAATCCACCCCATAGGATCTTGTCAATCCTCAATAGGGTTGGAACTCAACATGGAAAAGAAGGACTAGGGGTGACATGGTAAGCACATCAGATTCCAAAATGGGGGGGGAGGCAGCCACAGAGAAGAGGCTGGGGTCCACCTCTTCTCCAAAGCCCCTGAAGGCAGGACAAGAAGCAACAGATGGAAACTAATCAAGGAGAGAAGCAACCAGGACCTAAGGAGGAATTTCCTGACAGGGAGGACAACTAACCAGTGGAACGATTTGCCTTCAGAAGTTGTGGGTCCTCCAACCCTGGAGGCTTTTAAAGAAAAGATTGGACAGCCATTTCTCTGAAATGGTATGAGCTGGGGCTTGGACTAGGAGATCTCCAAGGTCCCTTCCACCTCTGTTGTTATTCTGGCAGGTGTGCTTAACTCCCCCATAAATGGGGAAGCTTCTTGGATGAGAAGCAAAAGGTTTTCCAAGAGGAGGAAAAGCAAGAAAGTCTCGTTGCTTTTTGCAAAAAGCACCTTTGGGACAACCACGACTTGGATGATTGAGAATCTCCATAGACATAGTTGGAGACATTTCTATTCCATTCTCTAGTACACAGCAGGACAGAATAATAGAGTAGGAAGCTTGGAGGTCTTCTAGTCCATCCCCCTGCTCAAGCAGGAGGCCCTCTACCATTCCAGACAGGTGGCTGTCCTGTCTCTTCTTTTAAAAACTCCAGTGATGGAGCACCCACAACTTCTAGAGGCAAATTGTTCCACTGGTTAATTATTCTCACTGCCAGGAAATCTCTCCTTAGTTCCAGGTGGCTTCTCTCCTTGATTAGTTTCCACCCGTTGCTTCTTGTCCTGCCCTCAGGGGCTTTGGAGAAGAGGTTGACCCCCTTCTTCTTTTTATTATTTTATTATTAACAGAGTTGGAAGGGACCTTGCAGGTCATCTAGTCCAACCCCCTGCTCAAGCAGGAGACT
>JANHFT010043192.1:0-12248 GCA_032467955.1 Pseudoxenodon macrops | reverse complement strand
GGGGGGTCAAAAAGTAAAGACAGGGGGAAATGAAACTACTTTGCTCATACAGAAATAGAAATGAAGTAAAAATATAAGAAGAGAAAGAAATGAGAAATATAATAAATAAGAAAAGAAGTATGGGAAATTTAACATTACCATAAACATAAATTGGTATTCTGACTTTGTTTTCAGATAGAAAAAGGAATACTGTTGAGAAGAAGAAGCAACAACGAGTAAGGAGAGCGGATGGTAGATAGGAAGTAAGAGAAGGAGAGGAGAAAAAGAACAGAAAGTAGAGGGGAGAGGGAGAAGGTGGAAGAAGGGGACAGGAAGGGTAAAGAAAGTAGAAAAGGGATCAGCTGCCATTTTTAATGGCTACATCGATCGTTTGGACGGCGAACTGTGTTTGTGGGAGGCCTTTGATCCAACGTCTTATCCTCAGCAAGCCACCCCACACGAGGAAAATATTGCGCGTTGGGGGGAATCATCAGACATTGTTAACGGCTTGCAGGCAGCCCCCATAAGGGCACGGCCTATCCCGGATATTAATTGGGCCACGCTCCCAAAGGGCACGGCCAAGCCAATATCGGAGAGCCATACCCTCAAGATAAAAATTGTTCCCCAGGCTACCCCACATCGGGCCACTTCTCTGGGACTATGGCTTCACCCCCTCATTGCAAGGGTGACCCACTCACCGGGCGCAAGCGTGACACCAAAGAAAAGGGGTTCAAACGGCCAACCAAACGCCCTTCACAGGACGGACCATCTCCTTCTGCGTCCTCCAAGGCTGCCCGCAAGGACGAACATCGCCCTCACAAGGCCCTTGACAAACTTTACAATAAGGCGGCTGGAAAACAAGCCCCCCAAGCGCCCCCCCCCCGAGCAGAGACTCCACCTCACTCACCGGGGGTCGCCATAACTCTGGCACAAGAGCCACTCACAGTCTCCTTAGACTGTGTTGGTCAATTCGGATCTGGACTTATGGGGACCCATACCTGACCCACCGTTGGCCGATCCATCCAGTGGGATCCGCGGGGGCCCAGAGGTGACCTTTACCCCTACGGCCGCTGGCCTCAGGAATGCGCCCCAACTTCCCAATCTTATGCCAGAGACCATGCAAACCATCATTGCAGAGGCGATCAGACAAGGGATATCTGCGGGACTCCAACAGTCGCACAGAACTACGTCCGCATCCCGGGACGCTTCTCCAACCCCCCCAAGTCTTGGCCAGGACCATCCCACTCCAAGGATCCTGAATTCTGGGCAGATCCAGAGTCATCTCTATCCTTGTCTGAGGAGATCTCCCTCCATTCAGATGGGGAGGCCTCAGCTGAACTCAACCTTTCGGAGGACGAACATGTGCGGCCAGAACAACCTCCACATCTGGGGCTGTTCCAACTTTCCCTATTCCGATCCATCCTGTATAAGGCCAAGCACACTTCAGGCCTTGCAACATCCGGTCCTGATCCGGATACCACTACAGGTCAGGACTCGACAGATCCTCTCTTCTTAGAACACCCTTCTGAAGAGGACTTTGTTCCATCCCCCAAACTTTTTTTGGATACCATAAAATGTCAATGGGTTTCCCCAGGATCGGGGCCCAACCCTTCGTTTGCAGATTGGAAGATCTACAATGTGGCCCCTGAGCTGGCCAAATTCATCCAGATACCTATGGTAGATACCCCGGTGGCAGCTCTTCATTCATCTTCGACACTCCCAGGAGACCCCATGGACTCACTCAAACCGGAAGAGAAGCGTACAGAACAGTCATTACAACAGACCCATCAAGCGGCGGCTTGGGCCGTCCGGGCAGCCACGACGGCTTCCTTCTTCGCTAGAGCTTCATTGATTTGGCTACATCAGTTGCAAGAGAGGTTGTCCACATCGGACCCTAGGATTAAACAGGATTTTAACAAATTAGTGGCAGCTACTCAATTGTCGGCAGATGCGATGCTCAATGCTGCCTGCTTCTCTGCCAGGTCCAGGCAACATCAGCCCGTAAGGCCAGGGCTGACCTGGAAGTTACCAGCCTGGCACTGAAGCAGCACGGGTTCTCAATAAATTTGGTAAAGAGCCACCTTGACTCTTCTACCCGATTGCTCCACCTTGGCGCAATTATTGATTTGGCCCAGGGAATGGTCTTTCTGTCCCCAGATCGACAGTCTAGTTTACGCCAGTTAGTACGTCGGGTCCAATTAGACAGGAGGGTACCTGTCCGCCACTTGTCCCAACTACTGGGGAAGATGGTTTCCACCTTCTTTATAGTTCCCTGGGCCCGCCTTCACTCTAGGGACCTTCAATGGTTGCTCTTGCCATTCCAGCGCTCAGGCAGGAGCTCATTGTTGGTGTGGGCGCAGGTACCGTCCGAGATCCTCGATTCCCTCTCATGGTGGAGGTCCGACGCAATCTCCCATGGGAGTCTCTACCGGGAACCAGACAGGTTGATCATCACAACGGATGCCAGTCTGTCGGGCTGAGGAGCAATGCAGTCCCCCAGGGTCTCTGGACCGATCCCGACTCCAGACACAGCATCAACTGGCTGGAGCTCAAAGCCATTCACCTAGCTCTCCTTCAGTTCCAGTACCTAGTCTCTGGTCAGCACCTACTGATTAAGATGGACAACACCACGGCAATGGCGCATGTCAGCCGCCAGGGGGGCACACGATTACGCTGCCTCATGGATGTAGCCCGCCAACTGTGCCTCTGGGGAGAGGAACACCTTCTCTCCATAAGGGCAGAACACATTTCGGGGGTGGCCAACATAGAAACGGACTGGCTCAGCAGGGCCTCGGTGGACCAGTCTGAATGGCGCCTCCACCCTGCCTTGTTCCGGCGGATCACGAACATCTTTGGCCTACCATTGGTGGACCTATTCACAACCCCAGACAACACCCACCTTCCCCGTTACTTCACCCACTTTGTGTCTCCGGGAGCAGAGGGGATCGATGCATTGCGGGCACGTTGGCCAAGAGGTCTATTGTATGCCTTCCCTCCTCTTCCATTGCTCCCTCGACTCATCCGCAAGATCAGGTGGAGGTGATCCTGGTTGCTCCACACTGGCCGCAATGACCTTGGCTAGCAGACCTGATCGACTTATCGGTGGCCCAACCCTGGACGATTCCGTGGACCGGAGAGCCTCTCTCCCAGGGGCTGGTACTCTACCCGGATCCTCAGTGGCTCAGACTGACCGCCTGGCACTTGAGCGGTTCATGCTGAGGCGGGATAATATTCCGCATGACATCATTGACACTATGCTGGCGGCCAGGCGGCCTTCTACAACCTGCATTTATGATGCCACCTGGCGAATATTTTGTGGTTGGTGCGACTAGCGGTCCATCGTCCATACAGACACGTCTGTCACTCAGGTCCTGAGCTTTCTACAGGAGGGTCTGTCGAAAGGCCTTTCACCGAACACCCTTCGGAGAAAGGTAGCGGCCCTGGCATCCGTCCCCTCCATAACTGGGCCAGAGCCCCTAGCTCTCCAACCACGCATTAGACAGTTCTTATGAGGCGCCACCAACTTATGTCCACCTATTGTCCACCGGTACCCAACCTGGAACTTACCCAAAGTACTTCTTTCCCTAACGGGAGCGCCTTACAAACCCTTGCGTCAAACGAGCCTTCGTGTACTCTCCTGCAAACTTGCGTTCCTCGTGGCCATCACGTCAGCGAGGAGAATCTCAGAGCTTGCTGTTCTTTCCGTCCGTTCAAACCTGTGCATCTTTCATGCGGATTGGGTGGTCATGCGCCTCAATCCTTCCTTCACCCCTAAAGTGAACACCTGGTATCACAGGGCTCAGGAACTTGTGATCCCGAATTTCTGCCCTCGTTCGGTTCATTCGTTGGAGAAGCAGTGGAATACACTTGATGTGCGACGTGCACTCAAACTATATTTCTAGGACTGCTTCCTTCCGGAAGTCTGAAACTCTTTTCATTTCATTTCTTCCGGGCTCGATAGGCTGTAAAGTGTCGTCATCTACGATAGGCAGATGGATCCGAACCACCATTTCCAAGGCGTACGAGCTCCGCACTGACCCGGTGCCACGTGGAATCACGGCACACTCTACGTGTAGTGCGGCCACTATGGCGACCTGGGACACTAATGCCTCTATGGAGGAGGTCTGCCGGGCTGCAACTTGGTCCTGCAACAAGTGGCACACGTGTGATGCCACAGTTATGGGGGGGTCGACTCTGAATTTCTTTTTTTTGGCCTCCCGTATGGACAAGCCAGCTCTGGTATGTCCCAATCCTGGAGGCTATATCCACCTCTATGGAGAAGGGGCGTTGGTCTTACTTGATACGCTCCTTCTCAGGAAGGTGGATATAGCCTCCAGGCCCTGCCCTGTTTGTTTTCACACTGTTTCTTAGTTAGGGTGCGAGTTTCCTGTTTTTGGAGGATGACCATTGGCTCCGTGGTGGTGGCCCACAGAATGTTTTGGCTCAAGCTGTGGCAAGCGGATGCTCGCCAAAAATGGCACTTGTCGACCACCCCCTTCACAGGGGGCAACTTACTTGGGGAGGGATTGTCAAAGGACAAACGCAAGATCCTGCCTTCCATGTCCAAATGCACAGACTATCACCCTTCTCCTTATTACTGACGCCCGTCTTTCAGGGCAACAGACCCTGCCATGGGTACGTCTAGGTCCCAAGGTTGCTTTGACCAGACAGAAACAGAGCCAAGATCGCACTGACAGGGGTCGTCTCTTTAGGTCCAAACGGCCCTTTCGTGGGGGAGGGGGTCGTTCTCTCAGATGCCCTAAATGAAGCCCTTCCCGAGTTTCCCATCGGGGGCCAATTGGCCTATTTTGCCCACCGATGGGAACAGTCCACCGGACGCTTCGGTTCGGGAGGCTGTTAGAATAGGCGTCATGATCAAGTTCCTCTCCGTTCCCCCGAGGTTTTTTATTAGAAGTTCTGTATTGCGGGACCCGGCGAGGAAGGCCCTAATGGAGACCGCTATCCAACACTTGCTGGACATTAACGCCATGTTAACCATCAACCGGTGAGCAGGATCAAGGCTTGTATTCCATCTTGTTTGTGGTTCCAAAGGCCTCGGGGGGATGGAGGGCTATCCTTGATCTTCAGAGGTTCAACCGTCATGTGTGATACAGACGGTTTAAGATGCATACCCTTGCTTTCATTCTAGAAGGCATTAGAGAGGGCGACTTCCTCGCTTCCATCGACCTCACCGAGGCTTACCTACATGTTCCCGTTGCTGAACATCATAGAACGTTCCTTAGGTTTCACTTTGCGGGACGGCATTACCAGTGACCGGGCGATGCCCTTTGGCCTCTCCTCCGCCCCACGAGTGTTTACTAAATTGTGGGCTGCTCTGACAGCTTACTTGAGAATGGTACCCGTGCGGCTTCAGTGCTATCTGCTACCACTTCTTCCAATTCAACTTGTAACAAGTAATTATATAATTTCTTAATCATTTTTTCATCTTTCCCAGTCAAAATTTCATCTAGTTCCATAGTTCCCAAAGTATCTTTTTATCTTTTTCAAACCTTGTGTCAGGCCTGCATATTAATCTCGTTGGATTTTGGCCTGCCACACTTTCTGTTATTCTACTATGCATTTTTCTGTTGTGGGAAAATGGGAGGGGGGGTAGTGTGGAGTTGGAGACATGTAGCCATAATAACATTCTTTCTAGTAAACCAAGGTCATCCTTTGTCTTCGCACCAGATCGGAACAAGGTGGACGATCCAGCCAGCATGGCAGAGAGAGATTGGACCATGTGACGGACTTGTACCTGCCCCCGAATGCACCTCGCTTCCAAACTTGGCTCTGATTGGCGAGGCTGCCGGATTCAAACTCCTCACGGAGATGCTGTCAGAGCCACACACGGGTGCAAGGTCAGCCTCAACTCACGAATGGAGAGGGCCGAAGCACCAGGCAGCCAGGTGCTCCGAGGATGGAGGATCCCAACCTCTGCCGTGCTGCCAGTTGTTTGCTGGGCTACAAGAGCAGTTCAACCAGATGAACATGAGTTGGCCCAGCCCTGGCCCCATCTCCAGAGGCCCAAGGTGGATGTTAGTGCAGCCTACGTTCGCTTTCCTCAGGCAGGACCCCACAGCCACTGGGAGTGGGGACTCTGCCTTGTTCCATACTGTGAGGAGTGGATCAGGCCAACTCTCTTCTGCAGGGCCTGGCCTAGGCACGGGGCAATTCCACCTGGGGCCGCAACCAGCTGCCATAGGGGTGGCCCATACCCTACTACCTGCCCGGGCCCTGGGGAATCCCGGCCCTGAACCTGCCACTGATGACTAAGACTCTGGTGGCGAATGCAGCAGCCCCCGGATGGGCGTTACTTCCCAGGCCATGGATGGGCCCAGTGCCTCTGGACCCCCAGGTCCCTCCAACTGATGGGCCCAGTGCCACTGATGGGGATGGCACAGTCCACCACAGGAGCTTTGCCAGAAATCTGAGTTGCACCATTCCCACGGAGGCAACCCCACATGGCCGCAGGTAAGCAGTTCCCTATCCAGCAACTACCCGACGGGGGAGTACAGTAGCCAGGGGGACAGCCAGTCGCCAATTGTGGGCAACCTTCAGTGGGACCCTGGGGAAGTCTACAGTCGCCTACATTCTAACCTGGGTTTGAGGGCACATCGACCAGTACGGAAACCAGTACCCCAACGATCGCAAGCTGATTAGGGCCATCACCGAGGGGATGAATGATGGAGAGGCATCCAAATGGATATCCGAGCTCCATGAGGAAGTGGTCCCTGAGCTAGACGATGTGGACACTTTCATCCAATTGATTCGGATCCGATTCAATAATACGGCCCAGCAGGTGGACGCAGAGGAGCAAATACAGGCCCTGAAACAGGCAGTCTGACCCGCTAAGGAGCTGGTGTGGGAGTTCAGAAGAATGGCCGGAAGGCTAAGAGACTGGTCAGAGCAAACCCTAGTGCACACTTTCAAAAACACACTAGACCTTGAATTGCGAAAAGCATGCAGCATAAGGGGAATACAGGCATGATTTCAAGACTGGTACACCACCGCCATTAACCTGGACCACGACCTGAACCTGCATAGAAAGCCCGTGGCCGAAAAACCAGCGAGGAGGGCTTTGGGGCGCCAAACCCAGCCGAAGAAAGCAGTTCTGCTGTTACTCTGACAAAGCGGAGTAGTGAAATGCTACAGATACGATCAGCATGGCCCCGAGCCTCAGACTGCTTGGTCTTGGCTCCAGTCCCGCAAGTGAGGGCCCAAAACGCCAGGAGAGGCATCCGCAGACCGCCAGAAACTAGCCGCCTCGGCCAGCAAGTCAAAGGTACTTCCCCTTCATCGGATGAGTCGGAGCACTCACCAGACGAAGAGGCCTCACCGAGCGAGGAGGAAGGAATCAGCAGCGGCGAAGACCCTATGGTGAGTGCAGCCGTCTGTCCCATCTCCCTCAAAGCCAAGCTAGTCGTACCCGAGACAGGGTTAGAGGGGGAAGTAGATGCGATCGTGGATACAGGCTGCTCAAGGTTCTTAATCAGCACATCCATTGTAGAGAAGCTGGGCATACGCACATCACCCTTGAGTAAACCCATTTGATTCAAACAGGTCAATTGGACAATAATTGGGGAGGGCCCAGCCACGCTGGTCACCGACCTGGTGGAAATGTGCATAGGCCGCCACCATGAGCTCATTAGGTTCATTGTAGCCCCACATCCGTTCCATATGAGCAGCAGATATATTGGAACTGTCCAATACCCAGATTGACTGGCTCAGTTGGGCTCAGATAGATCATACAGAGTGGCAACTGCACCCATCCCTCTTCCAAGAGATCACAGACTGCTTCGGCAACCCGACAGTCAACCTCTTTGCATCACAAGAGAACCATCAACTTCCTCAATTCTTCACCAGATACGCAACACCGGAGGCAGAGTCAGTGGACGCTCTATACAGCCCTTGGCCTCCAAGGTTGCTCTACACCTTCCCTCCCCTCCCACTGATTCTAAAGGTCATCAGGAAGCTGCTAGAGGAGAAGGCAGAACTTCTTCTGGTCCCCCATTGGCCCAGGTGACGGTGGTTTGCGGATCTAGTCAATCTGTCAATAGCTCGATCCTGGAGAATTCCACAGAGCAAAGTTTCCTTCAGCCAGGGGCCGTTAGTCCACTCGGACCCTCAGTGGTTCCAACTAACCGCTTGGCACTTGAGCAGCTCCTCCTGAGCAGGGACAACCTATCCTCAAGGGTCATCAAGACCATGCAGGCCGCTCGCAGGGCTTCTACCACTTGTAACTACAACTCCATGTGGAGGACTTTCTGTGGGTGATGCTCTAACAAGGATTTGAGCCCAACTTAACACCTCCGTCTGCCACATCTTGGACTTTCTCCAAGATGGTTTAGACAAGGGTGTCTCTCCTAATACGATTAGACACCAGGTGGCCACCCTATCTACCATTCTTACAGTGGCTCCAAAGAGCCTCTTTCACAACATCTTTTGATTAGATAATTCCTCAGGGAGACCACTAACACCTGCCCTCCTGTTGTACACAGATTCCCCACTTGGGATTTAACTAAGGTCTTGATCTCCCTTACCCGGGATCCCTTCGAACCACTGAGAGACACCAGTCTCAAATTCCTATCCTACAAAATGGCTTTCCTGGTGGTCATTACGTCCGCCAGGCGTATCCTTCTTGTGGGGGTGAAGACAGCAGCCAGTCCCACCCTGGTTAGCATCCGTTCCTCAACTAAAGGGGGAGAGGTAGGATAGGTAAGTACTTTTTCCACAGTTCAACACGTCAGTCTGCATCGTCTCCGTCAAAAAAGTGGGAAGCAAGTGGAAGAGGCGGAAGAAATCAAATTGCAGACTCAGTCCAATAACCCATTCCTGGCTGCTATCTCCACCCCTACAAGAAGGAGCATATCAGGTAAGACCAACACCCCTTCTTGTAAAGCTTTCACTCCTCTCCCTTGGATCTCAAAGAGGAAATATATGGTGAATTATTACTGCCCACTTCATTTATTCATTCATTCATTTTTCACATTTCTGAACTGCCCATCTCTCTCTAGCTGATTACTCCTTATGGTCACTCAACAGTGAGACACTGATGAAGCGGTCTCAGCAGCGCCTAGATTTTCTGTGTCGCATGAGAAAAGTTCATCTTCCTTCCCTGGTCCTTACCACTTTCTATAGAGGGATGATCAAGAGCATCCTGTCATATTACATTACTGTCTGATTTCAAAGCATTATTGCTTTGGGCAGGAAGGCAGTGCAGAGAGTGGTGAGGATGGCAGAAAAGATAATAGGTAGTTCAATTCCTTCCATCCAGGATGTAGAGTCTGCATGATTGTCTGGGACACAACACATCTTCCTCATGACCTGTTTTCCTTGTTACCTTCTGGGAGGAAGCTTTGTGTTATCTGAAGCAGAACATCTAGATTGAGTCAAAGTTTTGTTCCATATAGCATCAACCTTGTGAACTCTCAAGTTCATCTTTCCACTACGTGTTCTAAATGAACAGTGATTAATATACAGTATATATGTATATGTATGAGAGGTGGGCTTCACATAATTTAACAACCAGTTCGCCCAGAATCGAAAATGTGAGCGCGTACGCTTTGCTCACACACACGCCATGCGCACATGCACGCTGCATCAAAAACATGGCGATTGTATAAGATGGGATAGCTCCGGGGTGGGTTGGTGGGCTCAGCCGCTGACCATTACTACCAGTTCACTCGAACCAGTCCGAACCAGCTGAATCCCAACCCCGATATATATGTATGGTGCAGGGATATATGGATGTATATAGCATGTGTATAAGTGTGTTATGCATGTGATTGGGTAAGATATACACTTTCTCTTGAGAGCAGGCAACAATTTCATTTTTAATGTGGGCTCGTGTGGTCACAGTAAAAAATGTCAATAAAGTTATCAAAGAACTGGGTGGCATTTAATAACTTTAATAACCTATGTAAAGAGAGGGAAAACATTGTGTAAGTAAATGGTTTGAATAAATAAGGATTGGTTTTGATGGTCAGAAAAGCAATTTGTCAGCATTTCTTTTTAAATTTTAAGATTGATGGGGAAGACCTGGGAGGAGTTAAAAAATATGAATGCAAATCCAACACGCAAAGGAAGCTTGGTTGCGCACAGAAGAATGACTGATAATTAAAAACATAAATATTGAATATCTGTCTAAGAAACGTACAATGTTTGACAAAGAGATTTTTATGTTTAAAATGAGCTTTAAAAACAAGCACCATAATAAAGTCAGTATACAAAGTAGTGGGGCAACTGGGGAATGAAGTGTACAAATATTTACAAAGTATTGAGCCATATATAAAAATTGCCAACAATTTTAATGCTCCAAAGAGACACAGTAACTTTATTTTGTGTACTGTTGTTTGTTTTCCCATAAATATAATAGAAAGTATGTGAGATTTCTGGAAGAAATGTGCTCACATTTATATAAAGAAGCAAATCTATATTTATTTATACTTCTATACATTAATAAGAGTAATAAGATAATAAAAAGAAATCAATCTGTAACATAACCAGACTTGATCAATACTATCGTTCAATAAACAACAGAAGTGGAAGTGTCACCACAATCTATAAATGCTTGATGAATGAACTTAAGTTTTATGTGATTTCCTGAGTGACATCAAGGAGGTAGCAAGGCAGATTTTAATTGGAATGATGTTCCAAAGAATACGTTCTTTCATTAAAACGACTATATTAGCTGTGTTTCATTAAAGAACTGCATTGACAGGGACAAGTCTAATTGGAGGAGGCAGTGCTTTAAAGTACCTAGATGGCAAGCCATTTTTGAATTATCTGTTGGAAGCCAATTCATGGCCAATAGCATAGGGGTAACATCTGGAGTGAACACATGGGCCACTCCATTCTGGACCAGGTACAACTTCTTAATAGTCTTTAAAGGCAAGTTTTATGTCTTGCAGGAATTCAACTAGATAGTGAAGACAAGCTCCATCCATTTCAAGTAGAATTGAAATTGCCACACTAGTCAGAGTTGAGTAAAGGTCCCTCTGGCTAAGACTTCTAGTGCAACTCTATAGTAGGAGCTGTGCAAGAAAATGCAAAACAACTTACAAAACATTTCAAGAGTGTTTTTATAGAACAATAAAAGCTATTAAGAGCAATAATGAAAGTAGCTATCTCAATCATAAAAATAGTATTCACTATCAAAATGTTTATATTCATTACAGTGTTAAAACTGCTATAAAACATAATAGCTTTATTTGAACATTTAGAAGATAGTCACTTTAAATGTACACTAATCAGCAGACATTAAAATAACATTTCATTGTATTCAGCTCTCAAAAGATAACCATTATGCATATACTCTCACTCTCTCTTTCTCTCACACACACACACATGACACAAAGAAACATCACAGTCTAAAGGTATCCAAATGTATACATATACATGGTGAAAAATTCACCAACAGTTCCAAAATAGCTAAAAACATTCTTTCAGAAACTTGGTGGGATGAAACCGACAAATGGAATATACAGCTAGAGGGATTTAAATTATTTAAAAAAAATAGACTAAATAAAAGAGGAGGTGGAGTTGCACTATATATAAGAAATAACTACATCTCTACAGAAAGAGCACAACAGTGATGAAAAAGTATCTTGAATGCATTTGGGTCAATATTAAAGTGGGGAGAATGACATTGCCATAGGTCTATACCGGGGGTTGGCAACTCGCAGCTCTAGAGCTGCATGCAGCTCTTTGGGCCCTCTCCTGCGGCTCCCTGTCTCATCACTCACTGGCCTTGCCCCTCGCCCTCTCTTTCCTTCCCTTCCCTCTCTCTCAGAAAGCCACAACTACAGGCTTGGAACGATCGCCAGCCAGGGCGGAGGCTTCCCTTCGGCGACCCTCCTCCTCCTCCCGCAATCCCCTGGGTGGCTGTGGCGGTGCTGGGAGGGTGTGCACACATGGAGAGACCCTCCATCCTCAAGCAAGCGCCAAAGCACAGCAAAGGCGTGTGCAGGATGGCTGGACGCTCATTTAAGGGGGGGCTTTCTTAACAGGATGCAAAAGGACGCGGCTTCTCTCTTGCACTAATGCTCCGGCCATCGCCTTACTGTGTCCCATCCCCCCCACAGCTCTTCGGCCGAGCACGGAGGGCATGAGATCCAGCCCAAAGCGGCAGGAAGTGATGGCTGCCTTACACGCAAATGTGGTGTGAAGGTAGGTACAGAGCTGCTTTGCTCCTGCACTAAGGCTCTGATGACCCTCACCCTCCTCCCCTGCTTCTCTTGTGCAGGAGGGGAAGGGATGGCCATCACCTT
>JANHFT010043118.1:0-12257 GCA_032467955.1 Pseudoxenodon macrops | reverse complement strand
CTTCTGAGCATGCGCAGAAGAAAAAAAACTGAAAAAATTCAAACAAAAAGATTTTTTTAATAAAAAAAAAAGAAAGATGGTGGCATCCACGGACCAGAATCAGCTCCGTGACGTCACCAGCGGCCTACTACTTACTCGGTAGAACCGGTCCGAACCGGTAGGAACCCACTTCTGTGCAACTTGGTATGACTCAGTTGTGATTTAAGTTGAGAGGTGAAGACTTCTGCAAGTCTTGGGCCTCTACTTCAGCTGCAGTGTCACTGGTGCCACCACTGCCACCAAAGTAGTGCCACTGTGCAGGGTGGCCAAATGGGCAGAGGTGGTTGAGGGGAAGAGAGAGATGGGGAGGAGAGATCAAGAGTATGCAGTCTTTTATCTTACTGAGACTTGGGGCTGGAAGGGACCAAGCCAGGAATGGCTTGGATTGGGTTGGGTCCTCCCTTAGTGACCGGTAGGATTTGGGCAATGATGGCAACCGGGATTGCCAGGATTTCCATCATTAAGTGATGTGGTCATGTGACATTACAACCACACCACTCAGCGATTGAAATTTCGGTCACAATTGTTGTAACCTGAGGATTATCTGTAGGAAATGATTTGTAATTATGTCAGCAGCCAGTCTCCTTTTTCTGCAAATTTAGGAGCTAAATATTTGGGATGCTCATGCTTTGAACATTATCTTCCATTATTTGGAAGAAGTAGCTTGGTCAGGCCTATTTCTATATCAAATGCTATTGGGTCTACATCTGAATTTGTGCATTGATGAGCAAACTCTTCCCGTTTTTTGTTTTTTTTAATCTGAACTTTGTACCCCTTCCTTGTTCTGATTTTTCTTGACACTGGAATGTGACACTGGTCGATTAACTTTGCTTCTGTAATTTTTACAGGAATCTACGCAAGGACTTAAATGCAACGTCTGCTGCAACATCTCCTAAGACGGAAGTCTATTATCTTATCTTATCTTCCTTCTTACGTTTTTAGCAAGGGAAGCCCTGTAATTATAAATTCCCCAAGTAAAATTATTTTTAGAGAGCTGGGCCTGGTATGTTAATTCTATGCTGTAAAAGCAACCCAAAAAAATTCTTGTGATTAAAAAAAACAACTAACACAGTTCCTGGATCAATTTTGTGGGCCACAGTTTACTTTTTCATACGTGTGAATACAAGATCCTGAGAGAGGAACGTTGCAAATACACACAGCTCTGATATTGCTTCACCTGTCCTTGGGATAAAGTAATCTTTAATGTAATGTTCTTATGAGAAGATATTTATCAGTTTGAGGTGATGTCTGTGCTTTATGGTCGCTTGTTCAAATAAAGTGCAGGTAGTTTTCGACCTGCAACAGTTCATTTAGTGATCGTTCAAAGTTGCAATGACATTGAAAAAAGCGAGTTATGACCATTTTTCACACTTACAACCATTGCAGCATCCCCATGACCAAGGGATCAAAATTCAGATGCTTGGCAACTGGCTCATATTTATGACGCTTGCAGTGTCCTGGGGCCATGTGATCAGCTTTTGTGACCTTCTGACAATCAAAATCAAGATTCATTTAACGACTGCATGATTCACTTAACAGCTGCAGTGATTCACTTAACAACTATGCCAAGAAAAGTCATAAAAAGGGGCAAAACTCCTTTTTAAGGAAAGGAAATGGACTTCCGGTAAGCCCGTTGGGCCCTTTTTCGTCCTTCCTGAAGCCTGGGGAGGGTGAAAAATGGCCCAACTGGCCTACCAGAACTCCGGAAGCTTCAGTGAGGGATGCGCGCATGCGCGGGGGTGAGGTGCAGGGGGGTGGCTGTACATGCATGCGCGGGGGGAGGGCATTGCATTATGGGTGTGGGCTTTTTGGCACCTGAGCAAAAAAAGGTTTGCCATCACTGATATAAACCATATTATACATACTATGTGAAAATAAGGTACCCTGTTTCCCGGAAAATAAGTCCTGGCATGATTTTTCAGGATGCTCGTAATATAAGCCCTGCCCCTCAAATAAGCCCCAGTTAAGATTGTCAGCCAGATGGGTGCATTTAGTATCATATTTTCCCCAAAATAAGACCTAACCAGAAAATAACCCCTAATGCGTCTTTTGGAGCAAAAATGAATACAAGACCCTATATAAGTTTTTTTTTTGGGGGGGAAACACGGTATTCTATAATGAACGAATAATGTCAATTATTAATGTATTTAATTAAATTCATTAAATTAATTCATTAAACTATTTCTCAACTTTTTTAGAACCTAGTCTAATCTAATCTACATTAAGCAATCAACAAATAGCACAGCAATGTGGCCAGACGACTCTGGTAGAGCAAGTTATGCAGTAACTTCCAGGTTTTCTTCTTCATGAAAACACTTATCTTCACTCTTCTCCTTTTTTTTTTTTATTAGGCCCTTATAATAGGTCTCACTTTCAGAAAGGGCACTGAGCAAAAGGGGAGGCATTCTTCGTCATTTAGATTGTTGCTAAAAACAACGATTTGCGTATTTTTGTTTCCTTTAGCATTTAAAGAATTTCAAAATGTATTTTGCAGTACGTGAGACCTGAATGGTTAATTGGTAAGTCGAGTGTGACTGTGGCATGGAATTCTCCATAGTCCTTGTTCCAAGAAGGTTTGCAACTAAGGATCCTATCTTAGGAATGTTTGGTCACTGAAAAAGTTTCGGTTGAGAAAGTCAGTTTTCTGAATCACAATTGGCTTATAGGTCACCCCATCCTGGCTATACAGGTTGTCTTTGACCTCCGAAGCAGTAGCTGGGTTTAAGATTAATAAACGGAAGACAAAAAATTTAACCAAAAACATGGCATAAAACGGACCAGTTAGAATTAATGAATAAAACAGGCTTTAAGATTAAGAAACAGGTAAAATATTTAAGGGTTACTTTTATGGAAAAGACAGTGGAAAAATCATGAGATGTTTTATTGCTATGTTAATTAACCTTAGTTTATATACTCCGAGTTGGAAAGATCCTATGATATCTACAGTAGAGAAATGTTTAATAAAGATGGCAGAATGGGCAACGATGAGAGAAAAATTGATGAAAAGATTCATCTGTAATTGTGGACTTTTTGCAGGCGATGGAGAAACATCAAATTTTGACATATGAATTTGATGATTGTCAATATTTACAAAAGGGAAGATTTTTTTTTTAATTTTCCCTTTTCTTTTGGGAGGAAAATGTACGTATCTTATTTTAATCTTATACTAAGATTTGAATCTCAGTATTCTTTATATCTTTGAAAGAAGTCGGAAATTATTCTTTCTGTATATTTATGTTTTCCACTTTTTTTTCTTTCTTTTTTCCACTTCTATTCATATTCTTTAAAAAAAAACTTTTTATTGTTTCTCTGGATTGTTAGTTTATGCTGGGTGTGTGCTTTGCAAAATGTAATAACATTATTGGAAAATGAAAAGATAGCCACAATCTATCTTTAAGAGTGCAATTGAAATATGTTCTTCTCCCAATAAAATTATCACCATTCAACAGAAAGATAAATTTAGAAATTCCAGAAAGGGACATAGAGACCAATCAAGTAAACATTCTGCAGTTTAAGTTTAAGGAGAATTAGATGCTTACAGTATTGCTAAGAAGTTTTTTGTATGCCACCCAGATTTGCTTCTTGTGAGATGGGTGGCCATATAAATGGGAGAGATGAGTGGATGGGAGAGAGGAAGAAAGAACATTTTAAGACAAAAAGGTAGGTTTGAAAATCACTGGTATAACCCATTGGTTTTAAAGCACTTTAATGACATCTATACTCCCTATTTTTCCCCTAACATACACTTTTACTTTATTTTACCTCTTCATTTGCTGGGATATCAGTCCTATAAAAACATTTGGATCATGCTTCAGGGCCTATTAAAAGTTGTCTCATGCATGATGTTGCTCCATCCATCCAGTGCTTCAGGCACATATATGTTTCTTAATCTTATTTGAAGAAAATAGTGGTTGAATTGGAAATCTTTTTCATACAGAATGATGTGCAATTAAGCTCCAAAGGAATATGATCTTAGAATCCACAATTGTGGGGTTTCTAAGCCACTCTACCTAATGAACCATTCCACATTGAATTTGAATTTCTGGGGATGCAATAGTTATTCGAGATTTAGAAAGAAGGCATTCACAAAATATTGATTATTGTAACAAACCTCTGAGTTCTGTTGGCATCTACCTGAAACATATTAAAGGAAACACAAATGGGAAATTATTGATAAATTTTCTAAGTGAGGAAATATAAATTGTTACTCCGATATGGTTAGTGCTAAAGGCCTGGAAATTAGTCTTTTGTGAAGAAAAACCAGCATGAATTCCACAAAGGCGTCTCACCAGTCTTTTAGAGTTTCTTCAGAATGTCAGATTGCAAACAAAGATGCCAATATTGTAATGTTCTTATATACAAAGCAACGGTATGTCCACATTTTTAGGTATTACATAATGTTCAGATAGATCTTTATAGAGCAGTTCTCTGGTGCCATATGCTGCAAGGCATACATGCTTCTTCATATTATCTGTCATTCCTAATATACTTCTTAAAATGAAGTATGCAATTGTGATATTGATAGATAGGAGTTATTAAATCTTACCCTTGGGGGAAAGGTGAACACTTTCAAAATGAATATTATTCCCAGATTAATTTTTATTCTGAGAGAATCCCAGGTCATGTGTTTAGAAAATATCCCGTATACTACATGATTCTTTGATTCCAAGACTACCAATTAATGCAGAAGAATTCGGTTTTCCAAATCTGGAGCTATAGAATCATACTTACTTATCAAATATTAAATATTGGAAACCAAGAATTGGTGTTAATTTTCCAATTTGGACAACTTCGGAATTTAAATACTGTATGTATCACCTTTGCTTGGATGGACAGTATGAGAATCAAAATACACTAGAACTCTAGTATGCCTGGAAACAATTATGTCAGTTAGAAAGTTATGAAATATAATGTCTATTAAAAGAAGATTTGACCTCTTTTCCCAATGCTAGATCGACTTTATGGGAAAACTCAATTTTAAAAATTGGGAAATAGATGGTAATATGGAAAAGGTTGATGGAAACGGGCATGTTGACTTTGGACCAACTAATACACAATGAGTATTTAATATGTTAATAGAATAATAAAATAACTTCATTGTCACTTTGAATGTACACTAATCGGCATACATTAAAATGAAATTTTGTTGCATACAGCTCTCAAAAGGTCGTCACCTCTAATATATACATTACATCAACATGACAAATTAGATAAATAAACACAAAATTATGCATATACCCACATAAATTATATGACACAGAGAAACAACACAGTCCAGTCCGGATGTATACATGTGCATGGTGAGAAAAACGAATCTTGCAAGTTTACCAGACGGATGGCATAGGGAACAAAGCTGTTACAGAATCTGGTAATCCTGCTAGAAATACTTTGAAATCACACAATGATTGTGTGGAGAGACCAATTTAGATTGTTAGTTATCTGCACCCCCAATACTTAATACTGTTGACTACCTCTACAGCTGTATCCTTGATACAGAGCGGAGTATGGCTCTTTCTAAAATCTACAATGATCTCCTTTGTTTTATTAACATTTAGAACCAGGTTACTTTGATTGCACCAATCCACCAGAGCCTTCACCTCTTCCCTATATGCATCTTCACTGTCATCCCGTATATGTCCCACCACTGCCGTGTCATCCGCATACTTCACAATAAGATTCATTTGGCACAGCAGTCGTGGGTCATCAAGGTGAACAGTAGTGGACTCAAGACACAGCCCTGTGAGGAACCTGTACTCAAGGAGATGGAGATGGACACTTTTTTTTCAACTTGCAGAAACTCATGTGGGGCCTATCAATAAGGATATCCAGTATACAATTACATAAAGAAGTATTAAAACCTAATAGGCCCAGTTTGTTCAACAAATGCTAAGGAATGATTGTGTTGAATGCCAAACTAAAATCGACAAACAGGATTTGCACATGAGTATTCTCTTCCAGGTGTGGCCAGGCTAAGATGAAGCACACAGGAAAGTGCATCTTTTATAGAGTGGGTCTTGCAATAGGCAAACTAATGAGTCAAATATAGGTTGAAGGCATGAAACCATATAGTCCTTTACCAATCCCTCAAACACTTCATCATAATGGACCGGTAATCATTAGCAATAGCACCTAGACTTATATACCACTTCACAGTGCTTCACAGCCCTCTCTAAGCAGTTTACAGAGTCAGCCTATTGCCCCCTAACACTCTAGGTCCTCATTTTATTGACCTCAGAAGTATGGAAGACTGAGTCAATCTTGAGCCTGGTGAGATTCGAACAGTGGTGGGGTTCAAATTTTTTAACAATCAGTTCTCTGCCCTAATGACTGGCTGGGTGGACATGGCTGGGTGGTCACTTGACTGGGTGGGTGTCATCACTCATCACACCCAGCTCTGCCTCCCAGCCACTCAACTCAAAGACAAAGGTAGAATTCACCTGGTTGGAGCTAATCCCACTGCTGGCTGGCCTCACTTGTTTTTCGGCCTGTTTTTTGGCTGTTTTCAAGCTGTTTTGGGGGCATTTCAGGCTTATGGGCCATTTTCAGGCCCTTTTTTGGGCTGTTTTCAGGCTGTTTTTGGCCCCCCCAAACAGCCTGAAAATGGCCAAAAATGGTCTGAAAACAGCCTGAAAACTGTCCAGAAAACTGGCCCAAAACAGCCCAGAAAACAGCCCAAAAAATGAAGAGGGGCTGTTCCAGCCACTGGTGGGATTTGCTGGTTTGCCAAACTGCACAGAACCTTTACTACTGGTTCGCGAGAACCAGTGTGAACTGGCAGCAGCCCACCTCCGGATTCGAACTGCCAAATTGCAGTCGGCAGAAGTAGCCATTAAGGCATGTAAATGGGTAAATGCCCTTACTATGGTCAAAAGATTGATAATACAGCATTGGAAAGATAAATGTACGGCCCCAATTTACCCAATGGATCGAAGTCATGATTGCCACCTATGATAGACTGCCTAAAGATGTAGACTTTGTATGGATAATTCAAAGGACATACGGGATGCATTTATACAAAGGACAATAAGCTAAAGATGAATGATACGGTAGTTATATAAATTTGATTATGTATGTATGTGTGTGTGTGTGTGTGTGTATATGTGTGTATATTATATATATAATATATATTATTTGCTTTAGGTAAGTATATATTGCAGAATTGTAGAACTGTTTTAACAATATATTAGAATTTGTGGTTTTTTTTGTATTTCTTTCTTTTTCTTTCACTTTTTTAAAAAAAGCACTTTTTATGCATTGTTTTTTCTCTTTTTTGGGGAATGTATATATCTACACTACAGTTGTTCTTCTGTTCTATTAATTGTCTTTTTCTGTTATCACTTTAAAAGCAATAAAAATAAAATATGCATTTCCTATGCAATATTCTAGGAATTCGCAACATGGCATTGTTGATAGAGAATGTGTACAAATCCTAACTTTGCTTAAGCATATCAGATGACGTGAACCATCATTTGCTGGAATAGCCCTGGGGTATGTGATTGCATTATAAAACAAGAGAAAGATTTTATGTGAGAAAGCCAGTTTTCTTGAATTCTCAACCACATTACTAGGCTGTTCAGCACTATTTGCTCTCCATAAAATACAGTCAGTGCTATCAACTGATGGAAAGATGATGGAGTCCTTCTGTAAGTGAATTATTTTGTTTTGAGTTTCCAATGAAGGTTAAAATGCATAACTATTTGTAACTCAGTATTATAATAAGCCTATGAAGCCAGAGATTTAGTCCCTGATCTTTCTATTGAAAAGGATCTGAGGAGAACAGGAGTTGTGTTTCTCTGTAATAGAATAAGTTAAACCCATTTTTTATTATTGTGTTTTTCTGTGATACACTGTGCCATGCTGAGTGATGATAGTAGAAGTCAATGCACGGAAGATACCATATTAGGAACCGTGGGGATTAGGCAGACCAATAATCTGATTTTGTAAAAATGAATCAACCAATCAACCAACCTTTTATTAAACTAGTAGGTTAACTGTGAATGCAATAGGATGAATTCCCATAGTTAAAAAAGTTTAAATAGAATATTTGGATCTCATTTGACTTGGAATACCCAATTCTAAATTGGTACCAGCTGAAATTTCTCAGTGTAATGGAGTAAATGAAAGATTATTAATCTAAGGTATTTTGGCACATACCTAATAAAAAAAACTTAATATATTAGTATTTGCATTCCTCCGTTTATTTTATCTTCTGCTGTAGTGTTGCTATAAAGCAAATTTTCCAGTGGAAATTCATGGCACAGATCTTCTTGATTACTCATTTTTAGATTTTTTGTGGTTTTCCAAATCTCATAAGTGAGATATTACCAATGAAATGACAGAATAAAGGATGCAGAATTATTATAAGTACATCATTCAAGTAGAAAGCTTTTGTTTTGCCCCTCAATTAATTTCAAAAATAAGTTTATTAGATCATGAATCATATATTCCCCAGTTACCCTTTGAAGCATTTGACCACATAAATGAGTCAGCATTTAGTATTTATGATCCAAAGAAGAAATCTTAGAATACCATGGGAATTGAAGAACAGGGAAAAGTGACATATCAGGGCTGCCAATTTTTGCTTTATTCTTGTTGGGTTCTGTTATCTTTTAATTTAATTTTGTATTATTATATTATTGGCTTTAACTACATATATTACTCAGTGCTGCTTACATAAGATGAGCAGCCATATAAATTAAATGTTACAGAAACATAATTAATTGGACTTAGTTTATTCTGAACATTGTGCACATTATTCAAAACAATTTGGAATTCTTCAGGATAATTACAATATTATAAATTCAACTGCATAAAATGTATTTTAAAAAATTCCTCTGTGTTACAGTATATTGCAAAACACATGGAATATATGTTTACAATGACTGTGATAATGATCTATCGCCATTATTGTATGTACACTGAGAGCTTATGCATTGGAGACAGATTCTTTCTGTGTCTAATCACACTTGGCCAATAAAGAATTCTAATTCTAATTCTAATTCTAATTCTAATTCTAATTCTAATTCTAATTCTAATTCTAATTCTAATTCCAATTCCAATTCTAATTCTAATTCTAATTCTAATTCAAGGCTGTGATTCCACATCCAGTCGGCTTGACTTTATATTGAATTGCTTTGGGAAATCCATCATCAACAATATTGTAACCCATCATTAACATGATTTTCCATTTACAATCATACCCAAGACATTTCCTAAAAATCATACTGGATTACAAATAGCAGTAGCTAGATTTTTTTGATGTGTCTGGTGGCAATGCTTTTCACCTCAATATTAACCCCAGTCCTTGTCAAAACATAGACACACTCATGCAGTTTTCTTGGCAACAACTTCAGAAGTGGTTTGCCATTCCCTGTTTCTTAGAGCTGAGGGAGAGTGACTGGCTCAAAGTTCCCCAGCTTTCTTTATGCTTAGAGCGGGACTAGAGCTCACCGTCTCCTAGTCTGTAGTCCTGTGCCTTAACCACTACACCAAAAAGTATCTACTTCCCTCCCTCCCTCCCCCAAATAGGATGCCCAATAGAGACGCCAATTAGCTGCTGGGGACGAGAACAGAAAATTGGGGGAGAAGTCAAAGGGATTGAAATGTTCCAAACCATGACAAGGTGCACTCCATGTTGCAATGTTTTTCAATACTCTAAAATATTCAAAAGTTGTTAGATGCAAGTGAAGTAGATATTAGTAGATATTAGTAGAGAATAAGAAGAGATATATATAGGATAAAAATACATTCTTCCCTATTGTTGTTTTCTTTTGCTTATTTCTAGTACTACTTCTTTTCGTACTATTCTTGAGTGTGCCGAGATCAGAAAACCATGTTACCAATGTGGGAGATTGTTTCAAAGAGCCTGAGTATGAAAACTGGCTGGCTATTGCCAGGCATGGTCTCGGAAGGACTTTGAAACCTAAGACAATTGTGATTGTCGGAGCAGGAATTAGTGGACTGACTGCCGCCAAATTACTCAGAGAAGCTGGACATCAGGTAATTACCCAATTGCCTTTTTACTCAGCTGATGAAAAGACAAATTAGATGTTTTATTTATTTATTTTGTCAAACATGCACTAGATAACATGCATAAGTATAAACAGGGACATGAACAAGGAATGAGAACAAGTAAATGGGGTCAGTAGGACAGGGACGGTAGGCACAATGATGCACACCCCCCCTTTATGGACCTCTTAGGAATGGGGTCCACGGTGGACAGTTTAAGGTCTAAGCTGTGGGGGTTTGAGGATGCAACAACAGAGTCCGGTAGAGCATTGACAGGCATTGACCACTCTGTTGCTGAAGTTGTATTTTCTGCAATCGACTTTGGAGCAGTTTACCTTGAGTTTGTATGTATTGTTTGCCTGTGTATTATTGCGGTTGAAGTCAATGACAGGTAGGACATTGTAACAGACAATTTTGTGTACTACAGCTAGGTTAGACCATAGGTGGAGTAGCTCTAGGTTATCCAAGGCCAAAATTTCAAGCCTGGTGCCATAAGGTATTCTATTGTGAGCAGAGGAGTTGAGTACTTTTCTCATAAAATACCTACGGACTTGTTCAATTGTGTTAATGTCCAATATGCAGTGTGGATTCCAGGTAGACGAGCTGTATTCGAGAATTGGTCTGGCAAAGGTTTTATATGTTTGTATTTGGGATGGTTTCGGAACACAAGTAGAGGTAGTCCTTGACTTTCAACTGTTTGTTTAGTGTGACCTTTTGAAGTCACAACGATACTGAAAGAAGTGAGTTATGACCAGTCTTCATACTTACGACTGTCAGAGCTTCCCCATGGTCACATCAAAATTTGGATGTGTGGCAACTGGCATGTATTTATGATGGTCATGTGAAGCACCATTTGCAACCTTCCCAGCTGGCTTCTGATAAGCAAAGTCAATGGGGGAAGCTGGGTTTATTTAACAACCATGTGATTTGCTTAACAACCTTGGCAAAAAATTGTAAAATTGGGCACACCTCACTTAACAACTGCCTTGCTCAGCAATGGAAATTCTGGTCCCAATCGCTGTTGATATTGAGGACTACTTCTATAATATTTCATGAATAGCATTTTTTTAAAAATTATTTGTGAATATTTACATCAATTATTTGAAATTTTGATTTCATTGATGGTCTCCTAGAGGAACAAGTACTGTATAGTGTAGACATTAAGACAACAGGCTTGAAACAGGCTAGAAACAGGGAGACTGCGAGTTCTAGTTCTGCCTTAGGTTCAAAGCCAATTGGATGACCCTTGGCCAGTCACTCTTGGAAGGAGGCAATTGGAAATCATTTGTGAAAATACTTTACCAATAAAACTGCAGGGACTTGTACAAGTAGGCTGAGAGAGGCAGGAGGAGGAAGAGGAGGAATTAAAGGACCAAACTTTATAATAATTGCTGTAATAATTAATAGCCAACAGAGAATATAACTCCAGCCAATAAAGGTTTGCAAAGGTAAATCAAGGTTCACGTGAAATCAAAGGGAGATTTGCAAGGGGAAGCACACATAGGTACAGATCACCAAATACTTAATGAGAAGAGAAATAAATTAGAACAATCCAATTCCTCATTAGTACTCTTTTCTCCTAGGTTGTGATCTTGGAAACCAGTAACCGTGTGGGAGGACGCATAAAGACTCACCGAGAAGGAGAGTGGTATGTGGATGTGGGGCCGATGCGATTGCCCAAAACTCACAGGTAAGGTTGATTGAAAGGTCTTTCTCCATCCATCATCTCCACATTTAATAAATTGTTGCCTTCCTGAAATCTTAGGTATAGTGTTAGAAAAATGAGAACTGTTAAATTGCTTACTGGAACAGGACCAGAGTTGTGTTGCTAAGGATTTGACTCTGAAAACTATCCAGAAAGCTTGCACTAGTATACCTTGCAACATCATTTCTGGGTTGCCCATATAAAAGTAAAACTCATTTAAAGACATCTAATAACAATAGCCATAATCTATAGAGTGGTAAGGTAAAGGTTCCCCTCGCACATATGTGCTAGTCGTTCCTGACTCTAGGGGGGTGGTGCTCATCTCTATTTCAAAGCCGAAGAGCCAGTGCTGTCCGAAGACGTCTCCGTGGTCTAAATGACTAAACGCCAAAGGTGCACGGAACACTGTTACCTTCCCACCAAAGGAGGGTTCCTATTTTTCTACTTGCATTTTTTACGTGCTTTCGAACTGCTAGGTTGGCAGAAGCTGGGACAAGTAACGGGA
>JANHFT010043093.1:0-12257 GCA_032467955.1 Pseudoxenodon macrops | reverse complement strand
GATCCAGCTCGCCACTGGAGCTCCCTCAACTTCTGGGCAAGATGGTGTCGTGCTTCTCCATTGTCCCTTGGCTTGTCTTCACTACAGACCCCTCCACTTCTGTCATTCGAGGACCTGGTGGCAGGACAGGATGTTTTGGTCCTAATGGACAACGTGGCAGTGAAAGCTCACATCAACCGTCTCGGAGGGACTCAATCCAAACAGCTGATGCAGGAGGTGCTGCGCCTCGGCCTCTGGGCGGAGGCTCACCTTCGGTCCATATGAGCCTCCCACATCTCCGGGGAATCCAATATTCAGGCAGATTGGCTCAGCCGGACTTCGTTAGACCAAGCAGAGTGGCAACTAGATCCTCATCTGTTTCAACAGGTGGGGGACCACTTTGGCAGGCCATCGGTAGACCTGTTTGCCTCCAGACACAACCACCAACTGCCCAGGTTTTACGCCAGGTTCGAGACACGGGGCGGAAGGAGTGGATGCCCTGCGGAGTCCATGGCCACTGGGACTGTTTTACCCGTTCCCCCCTCTACCTTTGATTCCGAGGATTCTGTGGAAGATGCTAAAGGAGAAGGCCGAACTCATTCTCATCGCTCCCCTCCTGAATCTGTTGGTGGCTCGGCTCTGGAGAATTCCTCTGGGCGAGAGATCCTTCAGCCAGTCCCTCCCTTTGTTAGTGTCCAGTCCTGGAATATTCTCTTCTTGTCACCTAGACATAGGGAGTGTAGGGGGTCTTCGGGTAGGTTTTTGTTGTTTCAGCTCTACACGTCGTCTGCGTCACCACCTTCATCAAAAAATTGGGAAGGAGAGCAGGAAGGTGGACTAAAAGGCTTTGCAGACTCAGTCCTGATAGGCTAACAAGATGGAGTTAACCCATTCCTGGCTGCTGTCTCCACCTCAACGAGAAGGAGCGCATCAGATAAGACCAACACCCCTTTTCCAGGAGTAGTTGGAGAAGAATTGTCCAATACAACTTTATCTGAGAGCCTCCCATGTTAGGCAGGTAGTCCAAAATTGAGCCAAAAATTTCTGTTGCTAAGTGAGACATTTGTTAAGTGAGTTTTGCTCCATTTTATGACTTTTCTTGCCACAATCATTAAGTAAATCACTGCAGTTAAGATTTGTTAAACGAATCTGGCTTCCCCGTTGACTTTGCTTATCAGAAAGTCGCAAAAGGAGATCACATAATCTTGGGACCCTGCAGTCTTAAATATAAGTCAGTTGTCAAGTAACTCAATTTTGATCACATGACCATGGGGATGCTGCAATGGTCATAAGCCACTTTTTTGCAGAAATATTGAACTGCTGTAAGTTGAGAACTACTTGTACCACTGTTCCTCTCCATTTGAAAAGGACCTCTGATAATGCACAGCCGTTCTCCTTTCAGACACAAAGTGGCAGAATTAGGTCAAGGATTCCAGAAATCACAGTTTGAAAATTTCAGCGCCCCAAGCAAATATTTATCTGCAGTGAGGGGGGTCAAAAAAGTCAAGAGGGCAACTGAAGTCATGTGATTAAAGCTACACTTTTTCAGATGTGAGGCACATTGTTTGCAGCCATCATTTTGGTATTTTTGACAGACATATACAGACCCTGTTCTGCAAAATTCATAACACTTACTAAACAGTCAGAACTATGGTAGTGCTTAAAATTTATGAATTATTTTGAATTTTCAATATTTCTGCATAAATATAACTTAAAATGTGATATGTGATCCGCACAAGTCCTAAAACCAGGTAAAGACAATCCAATTAAATAAATACTCTGTTTCCCTGAAAATAAGACCTCCTCGGATAATAAGCCCAATCAGGCTTTTGAGCACATGCGCTAAAATAAGCCATCCCAAAAAAATAAGCCCTCCCCATAACCCAGCAGCAGCCATGAGGTGACCACGCTCGCTGCCTCCTGCACCTCCAAAATAAGACCTCCCCTCCAAATAAGGCCAAGCGCTTACTTCAGGCGCCAAAAGAAAATAAGACCCTGTCTTATTTTGATTAAGAAAAATGATCCACAGCTATATACTTGTGTGCACGGTGAAACTCTTGAGGAACCACAGAGAAAATATTGAAGAAGGATGGGGCAATTCACAAAACAAAATTTAATCCTGAGAAATAAAGGAAATGCTGGAAAGAAACTGAAACTGTCTCTGCCTTTTAACTCTCCTTGGTCAAAGTGGAAGGCAGAGCAAAAGCCACCAGTCTTCCAGGATTGATGTCAGCCCTTCAAAGGTCAGGAATCCGCTTCCTCAAGAATGACTGGAACTCTGTTGAATTAGCTCTGATCACAGAATCTTGAAAGCCTGGTGGTCTTTTCCATTCCTTCCTCTTTTGCCAAGATGAATCAAGGTAGGGAAATCTTGAGCTTCTTTCTCACGCTTTCTTCATTTCCCCAGCATCTATGATTCTCTAAACAATCCAGTCTTACGTTGTTTTGCCCAATCAGACACTTAGAGCCTGCATTTCTTATTCACTCTCAATGAACTTGTACAATGTGTTATCCATTTGAGTATTGATGCTATTTCTCTCCAAACATGATCTCCTCCAGTGGCTTTATTTAGTTGTTAAAAAGCAAGGGGTGAGGAGAGAATCCTGCAGCAACCACATAAGAGGGGCCTTTGATTCAGCTTCTTTTCCCTTCCAACAACTGACTGGTTCCACCCATTCAGGAAGTAATGGGACAGTTGTAAAACACTGTCCCACCTCCCAACCCTTTTAGGTAAATCTAGGAAGGATTGCATAGCTGTTGATATGAAAAGCAGTTGAGGGACCTTCAAGGGTAAGAGCTGCACTCCCATCTTCTGTATCCTGATCTGGATCATCCACAAGAACGGCCTGTGCGATCCTTCCTCTTTTATGACATACACCTTTCTGGCATTAATAGAAAATGTCAGGGATTGAGCCTGAACTCCCTTGAATGCAAAACAGGTGTCCTCTTACCTACCAGATGGCTCACCCAGGAACTGCTTCCAATCCTGCTAGACCAGGAAATCTCAAACTGATCCTTGAGTCCTGGAGAAAGAGCCAAAAAGGGAGCCTTGGTGGTGACATTTTCCTGCAGTTGCTCAGTTTTTAGTTGAATTGGGTTTTGCTATAACTGGCCTAGCTTCACACAGTAATCACAGGGAAGCTCAGAGATGTTAGCAGGGAAAGCTACAGAGGCTACTCACAGCCTACTCCAGATGTTAAAAGATGGTTGAGTTTGCCCATGCATCAATTTGCATTTGGTTGTATTGTACTCTGTGAACTAAAAGAGCAACACAAAAGGTTAATTTGGCAAGGATATTTGCACAGTTCAAAATGAAACTCACTGCCATTCTTTATAGAGCCAGATTTAAATTCTCTGTAACAAATCCGCCTTTTAAAAGCTCTGAGATTTAAGAAATGCCGTGGCTGCTGGCTACTGCAAGAAGTCATTGTGGGCTTGTTTGTGTTCAGTTTCTCACAGCTGTTCTTTAAGCAAAATGCCAGTCAACTTGGAGGGACATATTGGAAAGCCAAATATGTTGAATATACAGATGGGACTTTTCGTGTGGAGAAAGAGCAGACGGAGGAAGAAAAGCATTTCGGGATACTTGGTAATGGGGCAGGATTGCATCTCTAATTGAGTAGGGAGTTCTTAACTGATTACCCGTATTAATGATTCTCAACCTTGGCCACTTTAAACTGTGGATTTCAACTCCCAGAATCCCAGCATGCTGATTAGGGAATTCTGGGAGTTGAAGTCCATCTTAAAGTTGCCCAGTTGAAAAACACTGCCTGTATCTGTTCATTGCTCCATCCCTTCAACTTCTCCAAGCAATATGTAATCCAGTTAAAAACATTTAGGAATCTGACATTTTTTATAATAACATATTTTACAACAAGTATCCCACTTATACACTGATTCTTTATTTAATTTACTGTGAGTGTCAATGTTTCAAGCTTAAGGCTTGATATTTTAATGTTTGTACAGTATTTTAATTGTGTATATTGCTTTTATGATTCTGTGAGCAGCCCAGATTTGTGTGATAGTGAGATGGGCGGCATACAAATTTAATTAATAAATGCATGATAGACAGCCTGGAAATCTTCAATGAAGAACAAATATTCTAAAAGCTTGTCAGGATGAGCAGATTTAACAATAGCTGATGTAAAACTCTAAGCTGATGCAATGGGAATGATTCATCATTAGCATCGCCGGTTTAAGACTCTGATGTTACCGTGTTAAGAGTTGTCTATATATAGGTGGCCATTAGAGGGCGTATCTCTCGTCATGTATCTCATTGCTCTCCCTGTGACCATAGCTGCATGATAAGGTATCTACCACATATATGTATGTATATATTTAGTTGTATATAAATCACTGTTAATTGTCTAAAGACTGTGTGCTGTGTTTTGCGCCTGGATTTATCTCATAATAAGTCACGCTGCAAAACTCTGACAAACCTGTATTTAAATAAAAATGTTTCCAGGTAAAGCACTTCTAGCTAAAGAATGGTAAGGATTTGTTCAGTTCCATTTTGAGGGAAACAAAGTTTCTATATAGGTAGGTGGGACTTATTTCTCAGATGGCAATATAGCTCAAAATTATGCACAACTATAGTTCACATATTTATGTTAACAATAGACCTTGTGTGAAGAACGTATTGGACATATTCAATAACTATATTAGCAAATGCATACAATTTTATGCAAATTTATTTAAAAATAGTTTGGAATAATAAAAAACATCCAAATGAAAACTCAGAAATTTCCTTTCCCCACTAATTAAAAAGATTTTGTGGTTAATGGATTTCTCCATGGAAAGAGAAAATTATAAATGCAGGAGTGTCATCAGCTTCAGCCTGTACTGCCAATCAAATGCAGTCAGAAAACAGGGTAACTATGCAATTAAAACATTAGTCAGAAGCCCTTCAGAAAGCAGCCCATTGCTGTATGATTATTTCCTTTTTTTCTTTTTACTTTTTATTCTGGATAGTGAAATAGCCCTATTCTGATATTTTAAAATGGAAAGGAATGAGAGCAGAATAAGAATGATGAACCAACCTCCTTTGCTGATGCTTCAAGAGACAATGCAGCAATGAAGAAAGATAGACTTTTGGAATTATTAGCCAAAGATATTAGTTCATCTAGTTAGACAGCCAGAAGAAAAACAGAACAGCGAAGAGGAGAGTCACTTGCCTTGTGCTTGACAGGAGGGTGACAGTTCCAGACAGCTTTTCTCCCAAGTCCAAAGAAGTGGGAGATCACAGCTAGAAAAGGAAGTGGGTGATTCAAACCTGGGAAAACTTTTGGATTCAGACTTTGTGCAACAGATTTAGGAGGTTCTGTCATGATTCTGCAGCAATGTCTGTAGTTGTGGTCAAAATGTCAAGGTGGCAGCCAAGATAGTGCAGTCAAAGTTCCACCAGGCCGCCATCTTGACTTTTGGGACTACATCCTGCCCATGCCTGTGCAATTGGGGGAGAATTCCAGTCCACCAAACATCCGTGTTCGACTTAACTTCTCTGACTCAACTTTTCTGTTTTGAAGCTTGTAAGATCGGGGCTTTCATTCTGAATTTCCTCTTTAGTTAATGTTTTAAATAACATCTAATATTTTGTGTTTGGACCTCAGCAGATGACCTTTGATTGAATTGTTTTTACTGAAAACAATAACCAGCAAGCCAGAACTCTGAAAACATAAAGTTCTTAAAAACTTAAAATGATTGTTACCATAACATAAATTTTCTTGGATCCACCAAAGCAGATGCTGAATTATTTTTTAAACTTTTTTGGGTCATGAATAATTTGAGGAGGTGGGAGGTCTTTGAATTGCACTTGTTGTTTGAAGACAAGTTGGGATTTTACTCAAAAAAGTTGACCAGGTCAGGACAAAAAAGTAAGTGAAATTATTTCAAATTATCTCTATCAACTTGCATCCATGCAAACATGATTTTCCAAACTTTTGTCTTGCTCTGGGCCATGTTGAGTGAAGAGGAATTGTTCTAGTGTATATAAACAACAAACTTCCTTTATTTTTTAATATTTTTTATAATCTTGTGGGGCCACATTGCTAGCTGTCCAGGGCCACATGCATCTCCTGGGTTGCTGGTTGGACACACTTGCATTAAAAGAAATTATGATGCCTCTTGTCAATGTCCAATCCAGGTGCTGCAATCTTAAACACTCAAAGAACCACTTGGGCTCATTTCCCACAGAAAACAAAACACTGGGAGCCAAAAAGCCTGGGTGAGCATGGCCGCGGGACGAGTGTCACAGGGTCGAGGAAGGCCAGGCTTGGGGTATGGTCCCCACCCCACAAGATCCGCCCCTGCCTTCTCTCCCAGCCCTCTTTGCTGGCGGCAACAGCAAATGTTCCGCAACGAAGGCGGAATGCTGTTGCCGTGCAAAGGCAAGTGCAAGGGTACTTCGCTCCTGCACTAAGACTCCAGCCATGCCACTGCTGCCACAGGGCGATGGCTCTTTCATCCCTCTGCCATGACAGGGCGACAGGGAGCCACAGCAGAAGGCCCAAAGAGCCGCATGCAGCTCCAGAGCCACAGGTTGCAGTCTAATCCTTTCTATTTCCTCCTTTTTATCTCATTAAACACAGCAATTTGAAAGCAATGTTAGCATGTTCTGGGGGCCCCATCAAAAGCTTTGGGGTGGTTCTGGGGGCCCTCACTGGGCACTTTAGAGTCAAAATGTTTTTCCTTGCTACCCAGGAAGCTGGTTCTGTTGTGGTTGTAGCTCATCCAGCCCCTCGTCTCTTTTTCCTTGCAGGTCCAGTGATCAAAGCCGAAGTAGGTGACACCATTCAGGTGACCTTTGCCAACAAAGCCTCGTGGCCTTTCAGCATCCAGCCCCACGGTGGGTTTTACAGGAAGCCGTGGGAAGAAGCCCCATACCAGGATGGTTCGTTCTTCTAACCTCTTTGTGCTCATTTTGTAATCTGTTCCAGAATGAAACATGTAACAGGCACGATCCTTTCAGTCAGAAAACAGGTCTGGCAAATTATGTTCTTGGGCTGAGAAACAGAAGCAGTTTCCAGTTATACAGAAACAGTTTTATAGGAAGCCTTCATGTGGAACACTGGCAACTTTATAAGGGTCTACTCCAACCTGGTGTCCTCCATGTCAGTGTGAATTATGGGAGATGAAGGAAGCCAAGTTGTGGAAGGCTTCTGCAACTTCCTGCTTTAAAAGCTTTTTATGCAAAAATGCTTTAGCAAAAAATGCAAAAAAACATTCTTAATTTGCCTTATTTCATTACCCCTCTGAGAACCTCTGAAAATAACAATGGCTGATGGCAACTCAACACTTCCTTTGAAAATGTGTCTACGTTTGCTTCCCTCAAGAAAAGATGAAATGGAAATTAAGCTAACATAACCTTTGATTTCCAGTAAATGGATATTGCAATGATTAGTGATTATTATCTTGGCAGACATTTGGGTGCCCCCTCTCTGTGATAGCCATTTTGTACAGGGTGATAATAGAATAGAATAGAATAGAATAGAATTCTTTATTGACCAAGTATGATTGGACACACAAGGATATGCCCGTAGATGGAAACAGCCAGGAACATCTGTTCCCATAGTACATTCTATGAGATGATTTGATGGAACAGTGACTGAAAATGTACAAATAACTGGGTTTTCCCCCCTTCGTTTTAAAGGCTTCAAAAATGGAGCATCCATCAAGCCATTTGGCAACTTCACATATCTCTGGGTGCTACCACCACATGTTGGCCCCACAGCCTCTGACCCTCCCTGCCTGACCTGGATGTATTCTTCTGCAGTGGATCCCACAAGAGACACCAACTCTGGCTTAATGGGTCCCTTACTCATCTGTAGGCCTGGCACGCTCAATGAGAGAAACAAACAGGTACTTTATCTTGTTTGATCATGCCTATCACAAGTGGAGAAATCATGCAACCTGTGAGGAAAGGCTTACAAATGAAAGGCAGAGCATCTGTTTTGGATGCAAGAAGCCCAAGTCAGCACTGTCATGCATTCTCAGGGCTGGGGAGGCCTCAGAGCCAGATTTGCTTTTGGGGCAGATTGCAGCTACTGTTCTAATACATGCTGTAAGCCACTGTGTGTGTGTGTGTGCGTGTGCGTGTGTGTGTTTTGCTTTGGCTGCATCTGTTTGCCAGATGTGTTGAATCCCAACTTGTATGCGTTCTCTACGCATATTATTAGATAAAATAGATAAATAAGCATGCTGTAAACAAATCTTAACTATTTTGGGATAATGAGTAATATATTTTCTGCCTTCTTTCTAATTGTTTGTAAAACCCTAGTACAAAAATGATGCCTTTGCTTTTATAAACCTATATCAGTTGGTACATAAATCTCTGATACACACACACACATATGCAATAAATTAATATTCTATCTAAGTGGTTGGATCTTAGCTCCATTTAGTAACAAGACAGAATCATTAAGACTGCCATCAGAGATTTTTAGAATAGAATAGAATAGAATTTTATTTTTATTTATTATTATTATTAACAGAGTTGGAAGGGACCTTGCAGGTCATCTAGTCCAACCCCCTGCTCAAGCAGGAGACTCTACACCACTTCCGACAAATGGTAGTCCAGTCTCATCCCGAATGTCCCAAGTATGTCTCCGTCCTTCCTTCCATCTCTTTCCTTCTACCTATATTCATCCCTTTCTCCTCCTTCCTTCCATATCCATCCATCTCCTTTCTTTCCTTCCTCCTTTCCATATCCACCACTTTCTCCTTCCTTCCATAACTATCCATCTCTTTCTTTCCTTCCTTCCATATCCATCCATCCTTCTTTCTTTCTTTCCCTTTTGCCCACCAATCCAATCTTTTCACAGCAGGAACCTCCCTCCCTCCCTCCCTCCCTGGATGGGTTAAAGAAGCAGGAATGTCCAATCTTGGCAACTTTTTAAAGGCTTGTGGACTTCAACTCCTAAGAGTCCCACTTCCCCAGGCTGGCTGGGGAATTCTGGGAGTTGAAGTCCACACATCTTTAAAACGTTGCCAAGGTTGGAAACCCCCTGTGTTAAAAACTTAACAAAGTGCATTAGACCATATTCCTTGGAACTAATTGTTTTTAACTTATTTATGAAATTGGGATGGCATCCCAAGCCACCTGAGCGATGGCTGGGTGACAGTCTCTCTCTTTCAGCCCAACCCACCTCACAGGGTTGTCGTCGTCGTTGACCTGGACGGCATATAACAGCTCAACCCACCTCACAGGGTTGTTGCCATTGAGATGGGCGGCATATATATTTAATAAACAATGAACATAGCAGGGGGAAGCGGTATTAGGTCTGTTCGTCATATTGATCACTTATAAAGTGATAAAGGCAGGATCAAAATCTTAATGAATAAATGAACAAACGGCATTTTATGCTTAGGATGCCTGGAGTGGATGCCTTCTAAGGGTTGACGTACTTCTGCTGCTTCTGGAGAGTCGTCCCTATTTGCTTAAGCCATGTTTTTGACCCTCATTCAAACTCTTTACCTTGGTTATCCTGGAGTCCCAAGTCCTGAAGGTGGCAAGGACGCCTCTCTCTTCTTTCTGTTGGAGAAAGTTAGAAACCGATGATGTCTATGAAGCTGCCTTTATTTGTAAGCTGGCGTACAACACAACCACACAACGCTGTCCAGTGAATGCCACTTGTGTTGTGCATATTACATCAAGGGGGGGGGGAGTTGCAATGAGCATTTTAAAAGAGATTGAGGAATGCTTGAAACATGAAATTTTTTGCCTGGAATCTGAACTGAAAGTGGTAAGGATTGCTGGTCTATCTATTGCACTGATTTCTTTTTCTTTTTTTAAAAGTGGTGTTAAGTGCTTTAGATCTTCAGTGAGAGCTATTGTGCACTTGACTCTGAATACATAAGGTGAGCTGTGCACACCTCCTATCCTTTAATCAGCATATGTGCGCTTGTACAGTTACGCTTCCTTGTAACAACATGGTATATGAAATGAAACTAACTTTGCGTGCTTGTTTTTCAAATTAATAAAAACAAGGAAAAACCAGTTAAGAATCCTGTATACTGATAAACTTGTTTTGCAGATTTTCCCCACATGTGAAATTCCTGACAAATTGCTATCCTATGTTAAGGGGGGGATTATCGGGCATATCTTTCATATTTAAAGGGTGGTACCCTTTGCTTAAAATTTCAGCTTTTGGTTGCTGGGTCTGTTGGGCTCAATTTTGTTTGCTTGGGGTGATTCAAACCTGCCAAAGTGTGAAACTTGTTAAATTCAGATTTTGCACCAAGGAAAGATTGTGCAGTAAAATATGGACAGTGCCTTCTTTAACACCAGCCTGAGACATTGCAAACTTGTCATCCCAATTTTGGCTATATTTACCTGGGCTGAGGGGCAGTTAATGTCCTCAAACATCTAGAAGGCAGGAAATAAGGAAACATGGTCCCGAGATCAAGTCTTGCACTCTTAGCATTGCATCTGCCAATCCCTGGACACACAGAAAGGAATTACTAGAATAAACTCTTAAAGTTGTAAATGTGTGAGGATTTCCCTCCAGTTGCCAGTGATTTTATTTTGGAGATTTGCCATGGTTCTGTCATATCTAGGAAGCTTTGTCCGTTCTTTTTCCCGGTATGTTGTGCTGTCTTTTCAGTGGCTACTGCCAGACAAGGGAGTGGCTTGGTACAGTTTTTTACTTCAATAAATAAAGAACATTTAAGGCCCTTTATAGTTTCCCATGGCAATTTCTGAACTTTGGACACACACACACACACACACACACACACACACAGAGGTTGTGTATTGTCGGGCACAATTGCCCCAAGGAAAAATAAAAGCAGTGCAACCCCACAGCTTTTAATAAAAGAGAAAAAGTTCACTTCAGCTTACGCTGCAGAGTTGGGAGACGTCTATGTAAATATGCGCTGATTTGAGCTGCGTGCTGTTGAAAGAGTAGTTCGAGTGGTCCTCGACTTACAACCGTTCATTTAGTGACTGTTCAAAGTTACAACGGGACTGGGGGGAAAAGGGTGGCTTATGGCCGATTTTCACACTTGTGACCGTTGCAGCATCTCCATGGCCATGTGGTCAAAATTGAGGTGCTTGGCAACTGACTCATATTTATGACGGTTGCAATGTCCCGGGGTCACATTAATCCCCTTTTGCGACGAGCAAAGCCAATAGAGAAGCCAGATTCACTTCGCAACCATGTTGTTCACTTAACGACAAAGAGGGGTCATAAAACAGGGCACAGCTCACCGAACCAGCGTTTCACTCAGCGACAGAAACGTTGGCCTCCTTTGTCATAAGTCGAGGACTACCTGTATATGAGGACATCGTTTGCTTGCTGTTTGAGATTTCCCCCTCTTGATTTCTTAAAGCTGCCGTTGTAAAAACAGGCGTGCATGTTGGCTCTGCGCCAGGGTGTGTGTGCAAGAGGGCACGCACATTTGAAGGGCAGTCCTTCCACGCTTTGGTTCGACCTAGAAGGCACTTTTTTGCATTGTTAGCCATTCTTGCAAAGAATTATCAAAAGCGGCGCGTTGAGATATTGCCAGCGTGGCTAGGGGGCCTGAAATAGTTTCATTCATACGACGGGCTCGCTGGTGGAATTGCATATGCCACACCACGCTGTGCATGCCCGTTCTGTATAGTAGGGATGAATTCCAATCAGATGACAATCACATGCTTACTAGAAGACGCTTGGGAAATCGCATCATCTTAGGAGGGGAAATGACCTAAACCCTCAGACTGAGCTCCGGTTTTATTTTATTTTATTTTCTAGCGGGGAAAAGGACCCAGCAGTCGTGCATTCTGTCTTCTCCTCCTAGACAGATTCTCTCTCCGTTGCCCTTCCTGATGCCAGCTTTATATTTTTCTTTCAAACCTACAAGAGTATAGATTTCACAATCATCTTGGGCCATTTAAGTTTTTGTTTTGGGCAATAAATAAAGATAGCCTGGCACCCGTTAAAATTAATTGACTTGCCACTGGTTTTACTATGGTTTTTTTTTTTTTTGCTGCCTGCCCTGTCCCAAAGCAACATTTCACCTGCCTGTTTGAATTGGCAGTAGAAATTGAATAAATAAATTCATTTCCAATGAATTTCCATTCACTGCAGCCTCCTCTTCCTTGTTTTCAGTGAATTCAGGTAATGTAGAATAGAACAGAAAATAGAATAACAGAGCTGGAAGGGACCTTGGAGGTCTTCTAGTCCAACCCTCTGCTTAGGCAGGAAACCCTACAACACTTCAGATAAATGGTTATCTAACATCTTCTTAAAAACTTCCAGGGTTGGAGCATTCACAACTTCTGGAGGCAAGTTGTTCCA
>JANHFT010043070.1:0-12258 GCA_032467955.1 Pseudoxenodon macrops | reverse complement strand
AAGAGTAGCTCCTGACCAGGAGAGAGAGCGCACAAGCGAGTGGCGGGCAGAAAGGAATGTTATTATGACTATATATCACTCATAATCCCCCCTCCCAATTTCCCACAACAGTAAATGTGGCAGGCCTGAAGGCCCAATGCAAAATATGGTTTCCAAGTCTGAAATCTCCTGTATCTTTTATTTTTTTGCTTTAGTCTGTCCATTTCTGCACAGACTAGTATCTTCCTTATCGTCTCCTCCTCTGAAGGAGTGTTTTTGTTTTTCCATTGCTGCACATACACAATTCTTGCTGTGGTCAAGATGTGTAATATTAGATATATTGTCCCACTAAATTCATAATTTTAAATCCTGCGGACCACTAATATGAATCCAGCATTCCGCTTGCTGAAGTGCCTGGACTCCCAGTGACGAGATGGGGTCCTTCAGGCACTTAACTTGGCTGCCAGTTTCTGCAACCTTAAGCAATCAAAGAGCCATTTGGACCCCTTTCCCACAGAAAACAAACCACCAGGATCTCTCATCTCTTTCTCTCTCTCTCATCTCTCATCTCTCTCTTTCCCTCTCATCTCTCTGTCTCAGTATCTCTCTCTCTCATCTTGCTCTCTTAGTATCTCTATCTCTCTCTTGCTCTCGACAATGTGGCATGGGTCTGGCTTTATAGGTGGTAGTGGTCCTATGCCTATATTTAGTTTCCTATAGCCATCTTCCCATGTGATGGTTGGTCCTCATTTGTCTAGCCAGGCGAGCCCAAGTATGATCAATTCAGTCATTTTTGGAGCTATGACAAATCGGATGAGTTCTCGGTGACGAACCATTTCCAGTCTGACCAGTTCTGTGACTAGGGTGGCAGGGGCTTCACCAATTAGTCTCCCATTGACTTGTTCAAAGTGGATGGGCCATGCCTGGGGTCTTATGCATATATCTAGCTGCTCAACTATGGGGAGGCTAATTAGGCATCTGGTGCAACCGGTGTCTATCATGGCCTCTAATTCCCCTTGGGGGTTAGGGTTTCCGTTTCTGGCACTACTGTTTGGGTTTTGACAGTAAAGTGATGGATGGCTTCACTTACCATTGAGTCTTCATCACCGCTACTTCCCTTGGCAAGGGTTGGGAGATTTCTTCAGCTCAAGTTCCCTTGACTTCTGTGGGAAGGAGTGAAGCCCCCACAGCCTGTTTGGTGATCTTCCCTTTATCGGGGGCCTTCCATATGGTCTTTCTTACCCAGGGTGTCGCTGAGCCCCATGCTTGCAGGACTGGGGCTGGAGCCAAGCACTCCGATGCCCAGTGGCCATGCTGACCACATTGGTAGCACTTGACGGTGCTGGACAGTGAGGGAGGTGGCATTGCTGCCAGCTTCGTTGGCGTGTGGTGACCCAGAGGACTTCTAGCAGGTTTTTCTGCAGTGGATTTTGTTTCCAGATCTAAGGCTACAGCATTGTTGTACCAAGCCTGTATATGGTCCAGTGTTCCTCTGATGCCACAAGCTTTCCGAAGTTCTGGGTCTAGGGCCTTCTTGAATTGGTGGATCAGTAGGCATTCTGGCCAGTCCCTCAGCTTCCTAGCTAGCCTCCAAAGCTCCCAAATTACTTCCTTGGGGGCTCGGCCAGCTCGCTTCAGCACTTTGATCTGAGCCTCAGCCTCTACTCGGTGGGCCATGTCTTTGAATCAACCTCTGAGCAGTTGGATGAATTCATCGGCGGCGGCCAGTTCAGGAGCTTGTTCGTCATGAAGCTCAGCTACCCATTCCGATGCTTCCCCCCATTCATGGCATCTGCTATGGCAGAAATTAATTCCTGGTCTGATGGGTATTGATTTCCATATTGATTGATGTAGGTCCAGACTCGATTGAGAAAGTAGGCTAGCTTTCCTGGGGTTCCATCAAAGGTTGCCCTGAAGCGGTGGGGAACTGCGACTGGCGGGGCCTGTTGCTGTGCCGGTTGCTGATCTTGTGCGGGTTGCTGAGCTGGCACTTGCTGCAGAATCACAACTGGTTGTTGGAACTGTGCAGGTAATTGTCCTTATGTATGACAGTTGGTTTATAGTTGCGGGTTGCAGCATCGGGCCAGACATCCATTGATATTGTACCCACCACTGGCCAGGATAAAATGCCCATCTGGGAGGAATTTGTTCCGCAGGAGGCAGCCTGGACGTTGTCAGCTGGGGTAGAGCACTTGTGATCCTTGTAGCATCACACCAGGTTGGTTCAGGAAACCCTGTTGCAGTGCCAGTCCAAACCCCATGTTGGCTGCCATTCCAGTAGCTTGGCTCAGTGCGGAAGGCTGTGGCCCTAGTAGAAGGATGCAGACATCCCATTCAACTATGCTGCGGCATCCTGACCTGGGAAAGTGAACTTGGCCTAAGCCAGAGTCCACTTAGGCTGCTCAGCCCGATTGCCTGGGTTGGTCTGGTCATGGTGAGCTGGTCAAACCGCTCCGGGAGACTGGCCAGAGACTGGCTATGTAACAGCGGCAGGAATCCCCATTCTCTGGAGAGTTTGCGGCACTGTTGGCTCAGCGTTCTCCATTTCAAGATTGGGATCTGTCCCTCCCGGCATCCACCTGGTTGTGGTTCCAACAGTGTAGCTCCAGGAGTCACCTCTTGGGATGGCATGGCTTTGACAGATTCATCCCACAGAGTTGTGCAGCACGCTCAGGCGCTGGCTCTTTGGGCCGGGCACCCAGCTGGCATTCCCTTTCTATGGCTTGTGCTGCTTCCACCACGGCTTGGGACAGGTAGTAGATGGTCTTGATCGGAATCATCCAGCCAATCTCCGTAGTTCCCTCTGTGGCTTTCTTTTCCTCCTCCATCCTCCCTGAGTCTTCATGTCACCTGGTTTCACGTCAGCGTTCGGAGTTCAGGACCCTGGACTGCACCTAAAACTCCAGGGAGCTGGTCAAATGTTTCACATATTCAGTTTAATGTCAGGGTTCCAAGTAATACCCCCAACGAAAGAAAACTTCGAGGCTTGAGGTTCCCCAAAGTTACATTTTATTAGAGATGTCATATGGCACATCTGAAAGTTTCCAGATTTTCCCCACCCAAAGGAAAGTTCAAGTCCCTGCCCCACACCCACAAGTCCATCACATGGTGCAATCATAGCAATGTCCCAACTGGAGATGCCTCCCAATTCCAGCCTTCCAGGTGAAGGGCAAGATGTCCTTGACTCTCTGAGAAAGGAATGTTATTATGACTATATATCACCCATGCGCCATACAATCCCCCCTCCAATTTCCCACAGCAGTAAATGTGGCAAGCCTGAAGGCCCAATGCAAAATATGGTTTCCAGGTCTGACATCTCCTGTATCTTTTATTTTTAGCTTTAGTCTGTCCATTTCCACACAGACTAGTATCTTCCTTATCATTTCCTCCTCTGAAGGGGTGTTTTCATTTTTCCACTGCTGTGCATACCCAATTCTTGCTGCAGTCAAGATGTGTAATATTAGATATATTGTCCCTTTATCATAACCATCTGATATAATGCCTAATAAAAATAATTCTGGCTTCTATATCCATGATGGTGAACCTATGGCACATGTACCACAGCTGGCACCTAGAGCCCTCTCTGCTGGCAGATGCATCGTTGACCCAGGTCACATCTCCATGGTGTTTCTTTTGTGAACTTCTGTTTCTCTGCAAACAACGAAACAGAATCTCATGAAAGAAAATGATCTTACCACTTGCTGTGGTGTTGGTTTTGGGATGCCCCACCTCCCGCCAGCCAGCTGGTCTTTGGGTCTCTGCTGCACATACGCACATGTCCATGTATGCACACATTTGTGCATGTCCATGTATGCACACATTTGTGCATGTCTATGCATGTACACGTTTGGTCATGCACGCGCACAGTTTGGGCATTCTGTGTCTAAAAGGTTCGCCATCACTGCTCTATATGTTGTCTTGTCATTTTTTCTAACAAGTTATGGATTTTTATCCAAAATTTCTTTGCCTTTATGCAGGTCCACCATATGTGGTAATATGTGCCAGGTATGTTTGCATTTCCAACAAGTTGCTAAACATTTTAGCCAATCTTGCCAGGGACAGATGCCACCTATAGAACATTTTATAGAGATTTTCCTTATATGATGTGGCCATTATCAGTTTTTGATTTCTACCCCAAAGCTTTTGCCATTTATAATCTATACTATATCCAAAAATTTTGGCCCATACTATCATTGTCTCTTTAACTTGTTCTTCCATTTTATAATTTAATAAATAATTGTATAGTATCCGTATCAATTTGTCATCAGTCGCCGCTAATATCTTGTCCAATGTTGTTAGTTCTCTATAAAAACTCCAAGTTTTCATATCTTTCACATAATACGATTGTATCTGCAGGTACGACCATCACTCTAATTCCACCCCTTGGTTTTTTAGTTCTAATCTGGTTTTCAATTCACCATTCTCATTTAATGTATCTTTATAAGAAACTATGTTTTCCATATTTATAAGATTTGGGTATATCAATGCTTCTAAAGTAGTAAGCCAGACTGGTATATCCCTATAGTTTTGTTGTGTAATTTTGTCCCACACTGATAACAGTGTATTTCTTACATAATGTCTTTGGAAATATAGATGTGTCGTGTTTCTTCTGTACCAGAGAAACTCATGTCACCCTAGTTGAAGGTCATGACCTTCCAATAATAATAGTCTTCTATGCCTCAAATTAGATCTTACCAAATTAGATCTCCGCGAAGCGTACTATCAGATCTGCATGAAAGAGGGAGATGAATGGAAACCTGCTTTCAACTGTCCCTTAGGCAGTTTTCAATTCAGAGTAATGCTATTTGGACGACAAGAGGCCCCAGGGGTTTTCATGCAGCTGATAAACATGGTCCTGCATGAGAATCTGTATAAAGGGGTCCTGGTGTATTTGGATGGCATTTTTATTTACAATGAAACTCTAGAAGAATACATAAAATTAATGTGAAAAGTATTAAAGAAACTGCTGGTCGCAAAGCTGTATGTAAAATTGCAAAATGACTTTTCAACCTTTCAAAGGCTTTTTGGCATGCCAGAGTCCATTTCAGGGGTTGCCCAGGTTTTAGCTCTGTTGCCACCCCCACCCCCACCCTATTTGTATAATTCAGTTATTGGCAGTGCGGTTTCAGCAAATGATGGGATAAATTGTCGATAAAAGTTTGCAAACCCCAGAAATAGCAATAGCACTTAGACTTATATACAACTTCATAGTGCTTTACAGCCCTGTCTAAGGGTTTACAGAATCAGCATATTTTCCCCAACAATCTGGGTCCTCATTTTACCACCCTTGGAAGGATGGAGGGCTGAGTCAACCTTGAGATCCGAACTGCCAAACTGTTGACAGCCGGTGATCAGCAGAAGTAGCCTGCAGTATTCTGCACTGTAACCACTGCGCCATTGCGGCTCTTTTTGGAAGCTTTGCAGCTGTTTGTGAGTCTATGGGGGTTGCCAGTCTAGTACTGCTTTCACTTTTGCCGGATCCATTTCTATCCCCTGGTTTGAAATATGGTAGCCAAGGTAGTGTGTCTTTATGGAATTCGCATTTGGACAATTTTACATACAACTTTGTAACCAGCAGTTGTGGCCATGCTTATTTTTGAAAGGATAGGTAACAGATGCATTATAGATGTGTCATAGAGTCAACATCAAACCATTTATTTTATTGCTGAATTATCAGTTGTCAGTTTTTTAAAAATTTGGGACTTGAATTACAAATCTTTCTAATGTTAGCCTTTCAGATATATTGGATTATACCTCTAATAAAACTCTAACAAAACCAGTGTGGTTTCAGTTGGTTCTGTCCGCACCATGTTAACTGGTAGCAGCAACTGCAGGAGGCTCTGCCCACCCGCCCTGACATCATGCATGAGCACTGCGCATGCACAGAAGATGTGCAGACGAGGCGCTCACACTCACATTTGCGAACTGGTATGGGAGGTAAGTGAATCCCACCTCTGAACAAAACCTACCATAAAAATACTTCCGCTATCATAATTCTCTAATTGGAGATTCATGATTAGTTTTTCAGCACATCTGAAAGGCATCAGGCTGGAGAAGGTTGGTCTAGTTCCAGGTTTGTCATTTCATCTGCAGTTTGCCTACATGTGTTATAAGCTTCTTTATATTTCTACACCTTAGCTAGGTAGAATAAATTAACACATCATACTAAGCTTTTTTTAATCTAATTATAGTTCTGTGGGTGTGGCAGGGGAAGGATATTGTAAAATCTCCATTCCCTCCCCATTCCAGGGGAAGTTACGGCAAAATCCCCATTTCCTCCCGATCAGGAGGCAGAGAATAGATGGAGGTAGGGCCAGTCAGAGGTGGTATTTGCCAGTTCTCTGAACTACTCAAAATTTCCACTACTGGTTATCCAGAACTGGTCAGCACCTGCTGAATACCACCTCTGATCCAATAGTATGTGCCTAGACACCAGGGCCGTAGCCACGGGGGGGCCACGGGGGACTTGGCCCCCCCAAATGTAGAGGTCTGGCTACGGCCCTGGGTGCAGTCACCTATACGGGAAGCGCTGGACACCTATGAGTTGGCCCCCCAAAAAATTTGTTTTGTCCCCCCAAATGTAGAGGTCTGGCTACGGCCCTGCTAGACACTCATGCAACCTTCAGTGGTAGCTAATTTTATTTATTTCAGATGTTGTGGGGTCAAGCATTTGAGAAGCTAGAATGCCACAAAGTAAAACAACAATTTTCAACAATTCATCTGAATCTGATTTAGACACTAGACACATTCTCAAACACAGGGGCCTACAACACCTGGTTTGCCAGCTTCTCATATAGTGGTGTCTTGTGATCTATTATGTCAACCAAAATTCCCAAAACGTCCACTAGCCCCCAAAAAAGTGAACTGAGCCTATATTGACCAACTGCAAAAGCAAACGATCGGATTGTATTCTTCATTCCTTTTGATTTTTCTGGCAGGGCTTAAGAAGATAATAATTTGTTTGTCACTTTAAGAGCTGGATTGTCTAGTAGCTCATTTTGTACTAAATGAAACTGTTGAATAGCCAACAGATGGATCCAACCTTTGATTGGCTTCAAGCACATATCTTCAGCCAAGATTCGATAGATTTTCTAAGTGAATTATTCCTTAAGTAGTCTAATATACCTACAGTATGTCATATTTTCCTCTGAAAAAGGTGTTTCCTCTGTGAGAATAGCAGGTTTATCAAAAAAAAAGGAGATTAAACTGAAATGGAATTGGTAATCATAAATTCAGTGCGAATGAGTGTCCATGCACAGACAATGCCAAAGATGCTGTTGAAGCTAATTTTGTTGTATTTATTACCAGCGATCATATCCTTTGGAAAAGCTGTTCTTACTACACATAATGTGCCAAGCAGAACTTGCTTCTCCTTCTAATTTTCACCATGCTACAAAATATCTCTAAAGCTATAACTACACAGTGTTTAAGCCCAGTTTGGCCAAACTTGCTGCTCTAATGCTCTATACATTGGTGAATCATGTCATCTGAAACATTGCAGTTCTTTCTAAGAGCTTGGACTATAACCAGAGATGTACCCATTTAAGACCACAAGAAATCATGCCAGTTCCTTTTGTTGTCCCAAAATTGTATCTGAATTACAGAGATGGGGTGGAATTATTGGAATCCCGTTCTCACTTTTAACACCCCTCCCAATAATGAAATGAACAAAACATTTATTGCTTAGTACAGAGCTACATGAGCACAGACTTTGAAAATTGCAAAAAATCATCATATAAAGCAGTACTAATACTTCACATGATTTTGATTCTATGCGTCTGTTTATACAACCAAGGATTGTATTTTTTTTTGGGCTGCTGCCGCACACTGCTGGCTCATATTTACGGTAAGTTTAAATTCTAAACAAACAATTTAAAATGAGAGTAGGGTAAAATACAATAGTTATATGATAAAATACAAAAATTTAATACAAAAAATAAATAAAATAGAATAAAATGACATAAAATTGTATATCATCCCTGAAATTCAGCCTAATCAGGCTCACATATGCCAATCTCTGTCAGACCATTTTAGTCAGAAATTGTGCTGTATTAAATGTCATTTTCAGATTCTGGCCACATATGAGGTATGTTGTTTTAATATGGACCTCCCACTGGGCCATATGGTTAATATGTGGATCAAGGTACTTATCTCTCACCTCCTTATACAAACAGCAATCGAATAATATATGATTCAGATCTTCTACCTCTTCAGCTCCACAGATACATGTACGTTCCTTGTATAGGATATAATAGAATCTCCCGAGTCTAACCACTGTATCAAACTGTTCGAATCTTGCTCCCAGAGATGTTTTGGCAGTTGTAATTTTAAATAGTTGTCCATTTGGAAGGAGCGTTTATATTTGCTCAGTCACTTCAGCCTACCAGCCTTACTAAGTGTGGCTATGTCGTTTTGAGCTTCTATATCTATGATTTTTTGGGCAACTCTTTTTTTTTTGTTCTCCTATTACTCAGGGGGCAGGGAGATCACAGATCTTTATATAATTTGTCAATTTAGTAATCCAGAGGGTTTGTGGTTGCAATGTTATCTGCTCCAGTAGACACAGCTTAGGGAATCTATCCGTTTCCATTTCCATTAATTTTTGAGGCAGTAGTTGTAAGCTCTAATTTTAGACAGTGCATGAATTGTGTAGATCCCCAGTTCCGCTCTGACTGCTGCAGCAGATGTCTTAGGGTTCACACCCAAAATACATCTTAGGTGCTGAGACTGTGCTTGCTCTAAAGCTGTAATAGCGTGTGAACAAACCTCAGCTCTGTATAGGTGTATAGGGAACATTTAGATGATCGTCCAATGGGACTCCAAGGTCCCTCTCACAGTTACTGTTTTTGAGCCAGGTTTTGCCTAATCTGTACTTGTACCTTTGTTTTTTTCTGTGCTTTTCTCCACATTAAATTTCATTTTGTTGGATAGGGCCCATTGTTCAAGTCTGTCAAGATGTTTTTGGATCCTGAGCTTCCCAATCTTCACTGAGACCTATATATAGAGAAATCTTGCTTTTGTTCCTTGAATGTATATGAAGATGTATTTACAAATTCTGCCAAAGTGTGCTTAGCTGGTGTTCCCTGATAGAGTGCTTTAGTCGGGCACCCTCAGGGGTGGGTTCTAACTTACCTCGCCACCGGTTTGCTGTCTCCCGTGCCGCATGGGTGCGTGCGTGCGCAGTAGAAAAAATTCAAATTCCCCACCCAAAAAAGGCCAAAAATAAGATGGTGACGCATGCGCAGTGCCAGAAACTCAACTTCTGCACATGCGCAGAAAAAAAACAGCAAATTTGTTTTTTAAAGATAGCGGCGTCCACGGATCAGAACTGGCTCCGTGATATCACCAGCAGCTTACTACCTACTTGGTAGAACCGGTCTGAACCGGTAGGAACCCACCTCTGGGCACCCTGTTAAGTTGTGGTGTCCCTTTCTTTAGCATTTGTTGATTGAAAACAGTGAACTCTTCAGAGAATGGATATTGTTTCTTATTGGATCAAAGAGACCTCAGGTTAAGCACACCAGATTACATTGGTGCTGTCCCTTGCATTTTAATCTTTATATACAGTTTATTCTAATTTGTGATTTTCAACCTTTGGTCTTTAATGTATGGTGGTAGGACTTCATTTCCTCCTCACACTTTTTCAAACTGGACAAATGAAGAAGCAATGTTTCCATTATTACCGCAGTAAAGAAAGTGAAACAGAATGTTAAAATATATTTAATCTAAACTCATAAAGGAAGCAAAGGATTTCCTGATTAAATATGTTAACATAAGAAAAGTAGCAGGAAACTCACTCTCTTCAAGAGTAGAATTAACTTTTGAGTACCATGAATTGCAATAATCACTCTAATTTCTGCCATATTTTTCTTACATTCATCCAAACTTTTATTTAAAAGTTTGCTGTCTCTTTTTCATCTCTAGTCTTACCCTTAAAGCATTCTTTCTATCGTGATCACAATCACTATTCCAGTGGGAAACTCCATTTTGATAACTTGAAATGTGACATTAATTTCTTGTTACTCCAGGCAGAGCTGGATCGCTTCTGACTGTTTTTTCAGTGTGCTGATAAGAGTATAAATGAGAAACAGAAGAGAGAGAGAGAGAGAGAGAGACTTTTTGCAGGTAGTTAAGAAAGAGATAGTTTCTGTGATTGACACATGGTAGAGAACTATCTATATAAGCAAAGGCTTTTTCCTTTTGTTCCTTTTACTTTTAAAAAATAAGTTTACTTTCTTTTTATGGATTCTATTCATAAAATGTTTAAATTAGAATAGAATAGAATAGAATAGAATAGAATAGAATAGAATAGAATAGAATAGAACTGTTTATTGGCCAAGTGTGATTGGACACACAAGGAATTTTATCTTCTTTAACACTATGATCAGATGTGATACACATACATTTTACATTACAGGTAGTCCTTGCTTATCAATCATTCATTCCATAATTATTTGAACTTGGGATGGTGTTGAACAAGTGGTACTTACAACTGGTCCTCAAAGTTGTGGCTGTCACAGTGTCCCCATGGTTGTGTGATTATGAGTTGGGTATTTGACAATGGTCTTGTACTTATACCTGTTGATTTTCTACTCTGGCTTACCTGGCAGGGTTGATAGTGTCCTTGCTGTCAAAACATATATTGTCACAGCAAATGATACTTATTGTCATTATTAGAAAATGTCTGAAGAGGAAATAAGAGCCAGATCTCCCTACATCTAGTTCAACATCTTAAGTTGTGCAGTGTCAAAAATAAAATGATTTTAAAAGGTACATTTGGCTTCCTTTGAAAAAAAACTTAGGATGTGTTTTTTGATACAAACAACAACTAAATTATCCACTTTCATAAGCTTAATTATCATCAATGGCCAATTTGGCATGCATGTCACCGATATCAATTTGATCATGTAATGATTTGAGTCAGTCATTGCCTATCATCCTCAGCTTTGTAAGAAAGTTAGCACCAGGGGTGAAATTTGATCACCTTGGCCCACCTCGGCGGAGGTGGTAGGGACAATTTGAATCGGTTCGCTAAACTGAACCAATTCAAATCTCCCTCCCTGCAAGCTGCAAGCCTTCGCATGTTGCCAGCTGGGTTTCACCAGTACATTGGGTTGAGGGGCTTCGGCAGCGAAGCGAGTGACCAGAAGCCCCTCGTATTCTAATCTTCTGTTCTGCAAGCCTGTTCTTCAGATTGTAGTTTGGCATTCGTGCCTCAAGGCTTTCCTTAAGATGATAGGCTCTTTTTTCCCTTGGTTTTCATCAGCCAACCTCTCCTTTGCTGGGGTTGACAGGCACTGCCCAGTGCGCATGGTCCCAGCCTGGGAAGGGACTGTGCAGTGCCTCTAACTGAATTCTTCCTGCTCTCCCTTGCTGCTTTAGTCTCTTGTGCCCACCTCCACTATTGGTAACTCTTGCTTCGGGGCAACTGGGCTCTGCCCCATTTTCGTTCTTGCTTCCTCATTAGTGCGCCGCCCCCGTTTGTTTTTTAAAAATAAAAATTACCTTCATGAGCCACTGAGTGTTATTTTCCAAAATCCTCTCCAGCTGCTGGACTCTCAGGGTGGGCTGCCTGTTGCTCCCGGGAAAAGGGTCCCTGGGAGAATCCCACTGCAGGGCATTAATGCCCAGAAGGTCTCCAGGGGTTTGTCAGGGGAGAGGATCTGCTTAGGGTAGGATGAAGGTCTGAATGCAGTGGGCATGGTGTGGTAGTGGAAGACCCCCTCATTCACCCTCCTCTGGTTGCCCTTCACCCCCTCCCCCACAGGTTGGCAGCAGGGCACCAAAGGCCAGGAAAGCAAGGAGGATGAATGGCAGCCAGGTGAGGACTGGGAAAAGCCCACCCGCTCACCCTTCTCCCTGGTCCTTAAAGTTTATTTTTCTTGACTAAAACTCTCAGCTGCAGCTAGCCCGGAGGATGCAAGACTGGGGCTGATGCCAGCAGGGAGGGCTGCTCTAAGTGCTCTTTCTTCTGTGGATCAGGCTGATCACCCCCTTCTCAACGCATTCACATTCTGTAAAATTAGAACTTCCTCTCTCCCTCTGCCCCTCCTCCTTTCCTCCCCTTTTTTGGGCAGCCCCCCTCTTCCTCAACAAGTCTTTTTTTTTTCTTTAATCATTCATTGAGTTTCAGAAGGTATGGGGTCAGTCCTGTAAAGAGGAGTAGGAGGAAGAAGGAGATGACAAGAGAATTTGAGATGCTATCAGAAAGAAGAGGGGGTCAAGAGGAGGAGGAGATAGATAAGAGAATTTGAGGGGCTGCCCCAAAGAAGAGGGGGT
>JANHFT010042542.1:0-12283 GCA_032467955.1 Pseudoxenodon macrops | reverse complement strand
TGTAAAGTGTAAAAGCTCACCCACCCAGTCACCTGACCTCCAAGCCACGCCCACAAAATAAGCCACACCCACAGAACTGATAGGGGGAAATTTTAGATTTCACCCCTGGTTAAACGTAATAAATAAAATGCATTATATTGAAAGTATAAAACAAGAGAAGAAAACAAAGTGAAAGTGAAGAAGAAAGCAGCAGTCTAAATAAAACAGTTTATGATGGCAACATATTATAAGTCAACACCCTATTAACACCTTATTAAAATGCCCAGGAAAATAAATTCTTCTTTGCCTAGCATTGAAAATGCAGGGGTCCTTGGTTGTTTTATTGCATATGTTTCATTACCCAACTAGATGACATCATCAGCACTAGAAGGGAGTGAGATTTGCTCTCTGTTATATACAAATTGCTTGCCCTGTCGGTATTGGTGGGAATGTTCTAAGTAGTTTCTCAAAATGCAGTAACAATTAGTCCAAAGCACTGGGGAAGGCAGTCCTAGAGACATGGGCCTGAAAAAGATCTGCATACAGCTACTAGCTACTAGCTGTAGGGTCTTTGAAATTGAACTTATGTCTGATGATATGGCACTTCATGATAACGGCATTAGTTTCCTTCCCACGCTGTGAGCTGGAAGCCAGTGAAGATCACAGAAAAGAGGTGTTACACAGTCATAATCTCTATGCCAGTCACTGTGCTTGATACTGCATGTTGTACTTACTGAAAACACGACAGACAGTCTTCAAGGGCAGTCCCATACAAACAATGCACTGCAATAATCTATAAAAGAAATGACCAGGGAATGGATTACTGTCATAAAACTAACTCTCTATAACTAGTATACCAGTTCTATCTGGTAAAAGATGCTTTTAGGTTACAAAGGCTCAGTGTTAAAAAATGAAAGTTCCCCCAAAAAGCCATGAACTTGATCATTTAGGGATTGAAACCCTAACCAGAACTGATTGGATACATGGATAGATAAACCATCCATTAACGGAATTTCTGTTTTTTTTCCTGCATTGAACTTCAACCTGTTGGCCCTCATCTAGTCCATTACTGGGGCCAGTAAGTCTGTGCAAATAATACCTGATTTGATTCAAATTGGATATTTAAAAATAAAAGATGCCATGATTTGATTTGAGGGCAAGCTGATTCAATTCAAGCCATTTTGAGATTCGATTTGTAGAAAGATTTGTCCTTAGGCTTGACATGGGGAAGCATCAAAGTGCTGAGAGCTCCTTCAATCTGTGGCAGAATAAGATGAAAATAGCAAGGACGGCAGACTGTTTAGTCAATGTTAATGCAATCAGGTTCTAGCTAGCCATTTGCAAGGGTTTCGGCCCTTTTAAGGAAAGAATAGCAAAGGTCAGCGCAACAGCTTCCAAATTATTCAGTAAAAATTTGAAGTTTTAATGGTTTTTTTTACTGTTTTTAATGGTTTCTGCTGTTTTTGCAAGCTTTTGTTGTTTTGAATTGTTTTTAAATTTTAAATTGTAGTTTATGTTTTGAATTGTTAGCCACCCACAATCGTTTGCTGAAATGGGCAGCAATAGAAATCAAATAAATAAATAAATCGGCCCAAACTAATAGTGCAGGTGTCCTAGTACAATACTGCTCTATAGATTATCCTCAAGTTATGACCACACTTGAAAACAGAATTTCCATTGCTAAGCAAGGTGGCTGTTAAGTGAGTTGCACCTGATTTTGTGACATTTTGGACACAGTTGTTCAGCAAATGATGCAATTGTTAAGTGAATAGTGCAGTTAAGAAAATCTGGAGTCACCCATTGTTTGTCAGATGCCAGGTATGAAGTTTGCAAATGGTGATCACATGACACCAGGATATCATAAATACATATCAGTTGCCAAGCACCCGAATTTGGATCACGTAACCATGAGGATGCTACAATGGTCATAAGTGCGTGGACTGGCCGTAAGTCACATTTTTCAGTGTTGTTGCAACTTCAAATGATTGCTAAAAGAAGATCAAGGACATGTAACCACATGCTGCCTTCTACTCATGTCTGGAATAACAGGGAGGTTGGCATAAATCACTGTCAAATTTTGCCATTCTGAGGAGAAAGGTTTCAACAGTGGTGGGACTCAATAGTGCCAGGATTGAGTCTTCTGTCAGAACTTAGGTTAGTTAACAAAGACAACAGAAGCAGTGTGGTGAAACACAATGACCCAGAGATAAAAGCTGGCATAAAACCAGTTGAATTCATGGCCTTGTCACTTAACATTCTTAAATACAGTAAATCTTTAGGTCAGTACTCATTTCTATTAGTCTAGCATTCATTTCCTCATGGTGTGAGACTAATATTTGTGCCAATCATACCAAACTGGCAGTCCATTGTGAACTCCCAGTTTTGTTAGCAGGATGAGCACTGTACTGTGTGTCATTCTATCAACATAAGAAAAAGCAAAATAAAAAAAATAAAATTAAGGCCTATGGCAACAATAAAGAAACTGTGCTGGGAAAACCAAATGAAACCCCAAGTAATAGTAGCTTTGCCATCTCAACAGAGTTTTGATGGGCAGAGTTAATGGGGCAGTAAGCCAGATAGGTTGGCAACTTATATCGATGTCAAATAGGCCAGCACACCTTTTAGACAAACTCCACACCTATGTTCTCCATATATGAAAGTGAAGTTGTATCATTGTACCAATGTTAGAAGCAGCAAAAATGGACTCTTGGGATCACTTTGAAAGACTATGAAGCAGGGGTGGGTTCTAACTTACCTCGACGGCGATTCGCTGCCTCCTGTGCTGTGTGGGCGGTGGGCACGCACACACTTCATAGGTGTGCGCATGCGCAATAGAAATAAATCCAAAAATTCCAAAAACAAAAGGCTGAAAACAAGATGGTGATGCATGCGCAGTGTCGGAAACTCAGCTTCTGCGCATGCACAGAAGAAAAAAACCTCTGTAAAAAATTCAAAACAATTTCCCCCCCAAAAAATGTTTTTAAAAAAAAGATGGTGGCATCTACAGACCAGAACCTACTCCGTGACATCACCAGCAACTTACTACCTACTCGGTAGAACCGGTCTGAACCGGTAGGATCCCACCTCTGATTAAGATGAGTTACATTCCAAAGAGGGATAAGGAAAGAATCTAGTGATTTGAATTAAGGCTGGAAAGGAAAACTATATTTACAAAAAAAAGGGAGAAAAATCAGAGAGAACTGGAGAGAATTGGAGCTAATTCAGAAACATCTCTCTCTCCTTGTCACATACCAGGCTGTAACAGCTGGGTTGTTATACCACTTCACTTCTCTCACAGGACTATGAAATTCTGTCCTTGCCTGTCATCAAAAGTTGTGGCTGCGGTGGATCTTTTTACTAAAATAGATTACTTCATTCCTTGTAAGGGCTTCTTGTAAGAAGCTATGGCTAGGAAATATGCCGATCCTGGTCTTACTTGTAGCAATAGGCATTGGTGTACTTGTTTTTCTAAATTTTCCATTCATGTCTTTGTCAGCTAAATCAGTGGTAGCAACATTGCTACTGCATGTAGGGCTGAAAGTAGAGAAAGGAGAAATCAAACCATCCCAATTCCTTAGAGGCCCTGCCAACTCCTTGGTGCTCCCTCTCTCCAACTTATCTTGAGTCCCTCATCCCGCTGGTGAGATAAGGAAGAAGCAACCATGTGTTCTACCTCTTCCCTCTCTCCCATCCTTTTTCAGTTGCTACAGCAGATGGGAGCAGGATGAAGAGATTGTTACCTAGTGCCTCTCACCATCTCTCACCAATCCTTAGATCTAAAGAGGTCTAGTTAAGACCCTGGTTTAATTTTTAACACTCTACACCCAAAGCATGAAGAGATCAAGTGAAGAAATAGCTAAGTACAAGCCTAATAATATTTATATAATCCATAGAGTTTAGTTACAACAATCCTCATCTCTTGCCATTGGCCATTCTAGCACTTCCTCTGTTCTAGTATACAGTATTGATTAATAATATTAATGATGCGTCTTATTTTCCCAAGATTCAGTTAGTATGGTTCATTTTCATAACTTAGTTTAGGACATCTTTTATCTGGTTTATTTAATTATTTTTCACATTTTTGAACCAACCATCTCCCTCAGAGAGGGACTCTGGACAGTGCACAATAAAATACCCATGTTTCCCTGGGTATATTATGAGGGGTGAGGGGTCAGGGGGGTCCACTTACCCTACCGGTTTGAGGTTGCGCCAGAAGTGCGTGTTTTGCACGCACGTGCGAGTATAGAAAGTGCATGCACCCCCATCATTCCCGGGTTAAAATCATCTGCGCATGTGCAGAGGGTTATTTTCAAGTAAATTTTGCTCCGGTGGACGGATTTCAAGCTGGAGGACCAGATTGGGGAGTGTCCAGCTGGCCGTTGCTGAGGGTTCAGCAAGTGGGGGGAAATTATCACAACCGGTTCTAGTGAACCAGTCCAAACTGGCAGGAACCCATCACTGGGGTGAGTGAAGTACAATTTATTTGGAGGGCACCAGATTGGAGAAAACTGGCATAATATATAAATGATACAAATAGCCAAAAGATTGCATTTTTCCTAACATGATATGCAAAAATATAATAAATCTTCTGTTAGGGTGGCACATTGTGTTATCACTGATATTGCTGGCTTTCTTTCCCCACATCTTATTTCGACTAGTTTAATTTGATTATGAAGCTTTTTCAAAGGATCAAAAAGTTTCATTTCCTTAATCTTCTTTAAATTAGTGGCGCACATTAGAAATATGGGTGATAGAGCAAATTGTTCTATGCAGAAAAATTCTCTGCTGCTTCCTTCAGTGTTCCCTTTATGACCTGATTTTGAAATGCATTTATTCAAAGCAGAAATCATTGTAGTCTTTCAAGTGTATTTTGTATAATGTCTTCAAGGCTTAGAATTGCCATATGGTAGAGTTTATTCTCTATTTATAAAGAGGTGGCTGTTTTTTTTTTCTTTTCAAAATCTGGATTGTCCTCCTCATCCTCATACCCCTCCTCCTCTTCCTCTTCCTCTTCGACAATTAATAAACTGTATATGCACAAGTCTTCTATGTGAATCTGAGATTGCAGCCTGATTAAATGACAGTAATAAATAGCTTTCACATAGGATGTAAACCAAGTATCTATGTAAGTAGAAGCCATCACCAGAAATTATGAAGGACATCAGTATGAATAGCAGTATGTAAAAAGCAAGATTCTGAGTGTACATTAAAAGTATGTGGGATTTTTGTTGATTGTTTCTTTTTCCCTGTAGTAAAAAATGGCAGTGCATAATAATTGTGCATTATGCTTCAAGGAACAATTTGCTTTAATAGTGCTTCCTGTAAAATATCTTTGAAGGTAGCTGCTTCATGAAGGAATATGGTCCCCTGTTTCTCAAGTGTGAGGTTGCTGTCATCATTTTCATTCTCAAAAGCCTCTCATGACTAGAAGCTAAGGATGCTAAGAAGTGACCAAGAGGGCCTTCAGGAGCGGCTCCCATCATTACTGCATCCTGAGAAGAGAGAGTATTAAGCCTCCATAATGAGGCACCTTGTCAAGTCAAATATAGCCTGCCTCACACATCTCTAGGATACACAGGAAAAGATTGTGATTATGCACAGATGCCAACGTAAGAGAATGCAGAAAGACTCTTTTCATATAAGAAAAAAAGTCTGCATGACAAAATGTCTCATTCTATTTATATACAGTCAGGCATACGGGCACAAAGATATATTCAATATATATATAACTAATTGCTAGGTTTTCAGTGTTTCCGTGGCTAGAATGTACACATTCTCTAATTGATTTGCATTGGTTTTTGGCTTTTGGCTTGATCTGATTTGTACGGTATGCTCCAGTTTGCAATATTTCTTCAAATCATCTAGATCCCTGAAATACAAATGTCCCTTTTCTCTGCATCCAGCCCTCCTGCCTCAGGATCTCCTTCTCCCCTTACAATGCTATGATAGGATTTGGAGAAGTACAAGAGATTTTCTTTTGCCTTAGAGGCAGGATCCATTTATCTCAAAAGAGGAAAGTTCTCCTTGCTTTTCTTTCCCAAAGGAACATTTGCTACTTCTCATTTCTTGATCTTTTTTAGCCTTCTCCTGTCGTTGTTTTTTCTCCTCATACTTCTCAGCCTCTTTTCGTCTATAAAAAGCACGCTTGCATAAGAGATGTGTAGATGCCAGCCACCATAAGTGAATTATGCATTGATTGGTAAATAGGCAATGACAGAAAGTGATATAGGAGCCTTGTGCTAAGCTGATTCTGAGGAGAAGTTTTGAAAAACCCACTGGTTTGGTTTGTGAGCCTCCAGAACATCATAGCCTATCTGTCTCTGATGCTGAGGAGATAGTGGGTTGCCTTTTTGTGCATGAACTAAAATGTTCCTGTTCAGCATAGCATTCTACAGCTGGTCGTCCTCATATTATTGTTCTTAAGGATAAGATGTAATTTTGCAATCATTTACACAGGATATGAAATTTTTTTTTTAATTAACTGAACTGCATAAACAAATGACTAACCTTTCACCTGATCAGTTCTTCTTTCTCCAAAATTGTTTTGAAGGCTTTAAAATATGAGTGGTCTGTTTCATAATGCATCAAGGCTGAATCTGAAGTTAAACAACATGTTTATATAAGTGTAAAAATACTAAAGAATGCGTGCCTTATTGAATGGCATGAGATACCTATTTTCAATTCCTGCCTGATCTGTGTATAGTGTTACATTGTAAATTATGGCAATTCTATTTTCCAAGGACTCTAGATATGCTAACTTTATCACGAAAAACCTGTGGATCTCAAATGAAATCTTTTCTCTATCACCAAATTCCAGTTTCATGTTTTCTGTTGTAAAATTTGTGACTTTCGTCCACATTCGCATCTACAACAGCATCCCTGTTTTCCCAAGAAGAAATAGAATTCTTACTCAATTTTCTTTTTATGAGCCCTACAGATTAATGACGCATGTTTAATAAATATTTCTGAAGTTTTATTTGAGAATGTTCTTTTACAAATAAATCCCTTTTCCTTATGAAATTAAATAATGTATTCAATGTTTACTTTAAAAAAAAGATGAATCGTTATAGTAAAATAGGAAATTAAAAACACCATTTTAAGAGCTACAAACATACTTAAATAACAAGCAAACCCAAATATACATTGTACATGAAAGATATTTTGTCAACATAAGAATCTTTTTCAGGATTATTTGCAAATGACAGAAACACTTGGTAGTGTCTTTAGCACCCATTCTTTTTGCCTTTACGAAAGGAATGAAATCCTTTGCTTCTCTATATCGGATTCGTGATGATATTAATAGCTTTTTATGTTTTTTTAAAAATAATATTGGAAGAGAGAATAAAATCCTCAGGAGAAAGGAGGAGGAGGATACTGCTTTATTGGAATAGCAAGTAAATATCCTCAGGGGAAAGGAGGAGGAGGATACTTGTAGAAAAAGGTTAGATCTAAAATCCATCAAATTCAAAAATGTCATCATCCTAACGTTGCAGGGCTTTTGAATTCAATCACAGTGTGTGCTACAAATATGGAAGCAATGCTGGTTATGGATCATTCCTTATCTAGTGCATTTCTGATTTCAAGTGCTTAAATAATAAATCTGCTCCACCAAACTTCCACGACACAATGCCAGTTAAAAACAATAATATAAAATCGTTATTTTATTTTTGAATTAGAGCTCTCCTACATTTCCCCAAAATACACACTTTTTTTTTTTAAAAAAGTGAGAATTCAAGTTTAGTTTCTGGCCTGAGAAATTTTGTATAACTGCAAGAAGCCGCTTGATTTACCCACGGACCTGTTACTCATTGAAATTCTATTTTCATAAGTATGATGCTTTATAAAATGTATTAAATCTGTCCTTCCTCCAAATTGCTACAATACCAATCTTTGTGGCATCCCACAGCTCTAGATTAGGACATTTATCAAAGGCTAGAAGTAGAAAGGAGCAGATTTAGATCTATCTGAACTCTCCACTAGAAATGGTTTGGGATTTTTTGCATAGGATTTTCACAGATTTATACACATTCTTACAGTACATTTACATATCCAGAAAGAGAGAACGATCCCTAACAATAAATCATCAATATACACAATTGTGTGACGGACTAGTTCAGTGACGGCTAACCTTTTTCTGCTCGAGTGCCAAATGGGTGTGCATGCAATAGAGCGTGTGCGTGTGCCCACACCCATATTGCAATGCCTTCCCCTGCGCAAGCACACTCTGGCCCCCTGCGCTCTCCCCCCCTCCTGTGCGTGTGCACAGGCCTCATTGAAGCCTCCAAACTTCCAGTTGGCCCATTGTGCCATTTTTTGTTCTCCCCAGAACCTGGGGAGGTTGAAAAACAGCACAACAGGAGACCGGAAGTTCGTTCCTGAACTTCCAGCTGGTCCTTTGGGCTGTTTTTCATTCTCCCCAGGCTTCAGGAAAGCTTCCTGAAGCTTTGGGAGGGTGAAAACGGCTTCCCCCTGCCCTCTGGAAGGATGAGAATTAGCTGGCGTGCGCTGGAGCTGACATAGGCCAACGCCTCACGTGCCCTCAGATATGGCTCCGCGTGCCACCTGTGGCACCCGTGCCATAGGTTCGCCATCACTGGACTAGTTTTTGATTCCCAGTGCTGGAGGGATTACCTTTTAAATACATGCATGATTGTTCTTGGTATTGTTATTTAACTTAAAGACAGCTTTAGGATTGCCTGATTCATTCAAGAAACCTTATTTATATCTTGGCAAAATCTTGTTGCATAGGAGAAATAACTCCATAACTTTCCCTAAGCATCTTTTTAGCTCTCGTGTTGTTATGATTATCCACATTTTCCCTTATTTATTAACTTGTTAGAGTAGGGTGCAATTTTGTTCTACCTGGGACAATATTTTAAAACCATGTTTAAACAGTCATTGAGTCTACAAGAACATGCCCAGTAATATAAGCATGTAGAAATGTGAATATTTGGAAGGGTGATTGGGATGTTAAGGATAGAAATGTTGTTTTTGTCTTAATTTGCAAAATAATCCAAAGATTTCACTGCCAATTGTTGGACAATTTCAGTAATACAATGTATTACTGGTTTTGCCAACTTGCAAAAATGCAACTTCCCCATTGTTGTCTCAGCTAGTGCCTACTACATGAGCTAGTTCCTAGGACTAGCTCATGTAGTGCCAGGACTACAAGCAATGAAAGCAAAAGTTAAACTAAAAGACGAAGATAGGAAGAATATTGACACCTTTGAACTTTGGGATTGGAGAAGATTCTTGAGACTATAATGGACCATCAAAACAAACAAATTGATGGCTCATTGAACAAATCAACCCATAATTCTCACTGGAGGCACAAGTGATTAGGCTCAAATTATCCTACTTTGGACAAATTATGCAAATAACCAGCTCTATGAAAAAAGTCCTAATGTTGGGAAAGGCGAAAGAAAGAAAAGAAGAGAATGAAAAGTAGCAAGTGGATGACTTAGTTACATAGGCAATGGATGCACAACTAAAAAACCTGAAACACTAGATTAGAGGTACATCATCAAGGAGAAAATCTATATATGCAAACACTAAGAGTAAAAAAAATGTACTCAATGTCACATAATCACCCAATCAATCAGTTTTTTCAAACATTTTCTAGAAATGGTAGGAATTGGAAACTGAATCCAGAATAACATACAGCTACACTAGCAGGGTGGCAGAGTTAGCTGTATTCTTCAGAACAGCTCTGTTGCAAACCTAGGTATGCCCATGAGGTGAATTTGCTTCATGCAATTCTCTTTTCTTTTCTTAAGTTAGGATTTTAAGTCTCATAATTTTAACACACTGCGTGAGGAACGTGAGAGACAGACTTGCAGTAGGTAGCAAAGTGAAGTTCTTTGTGAATGATCATATTTCTTTTCATGATTTCACATCTAAATATTACATGCTATACAGACTTTGGGAAGTTTCATTTAAAAGCATTAAAGAATTTGCTGAGCTTCCTCGGAGGGAGTAGCAATAAAAAAAAGCCTGCAAAGATCGCTTCCCTCCCTAGTACCTCGTTAGGTCTGAAAAAAAGCTTTTAAAAAGCTACATTTGGAGTATAAGATGCACCCACATTTTCAGCCTCTTTTAGTGGGGGAGGTGTGCCATATACTCTGAAAAATACGGTATATGTCTATTTATATTTCTAGTGCAGAGAAGAGCAACAATGATGATTAGGGGGATGGAGGATAAGAATTGGCTATTCTAGTTTAATGAAAAGAAAATGGCTGCCACAAGGAAGAGGGGGACAACTTATTCTCCAAAGCACCTAAAGGCGTGACAAGAAATAATGGATGGAAACTAATCAAGGAGAGAAGCAACCTAGAATTAAGGATAAATTTTCTGACAGTGAAAACAATTGAATAGCTAAACAACTTGCCTCAAGAAGTTGTGGGTGCTCCATTACTGGAGATTTTTAAGAAGAGACTGGACAGACATTTGTCTGAAACTGTATAGGGTCTCCTGCTTGAGCAGAAGATATCCAAGGTCCCTTCCAACTCCGATCTGTTATGTTATTCTAGAGGGTTCATTAGGTTTATCGAGATATTCTTCCAGTGTTCTCCGTAGGAGTTATGGCACTCCATATTATTTATTTAACATCAGAACAATGTAGCAACAGTGATTGGCAACCGGTTTTTCATTACTTCCATTAGATTATTTATTTGAATTCTTATTTTCAATATAAAATAATGTAACCCATCTTTGAGCTGTCAAGGATTGGATATGCAGAATTGGCAATGGTGGAATAATAACTGAATGGCTTGAAAAGGTTTTTTTTTTAATGCGTGCATGGAGATCATAGACCACCCCCTTGTTAAAAAAATATATCCCAATCTGCATTTGCTAATGACCTAAAATTAAGACTGCTGTGAATAGCTGTAATTGTCCATTTCCAATGTGGCAATTGCATATTTGATGTTGATAATCGGCCTCAGCAAGCAGAAGGTTTACAAACAGATTTAATGGATCCACTTTTTTAAAGTAGTGATTTGAAGAACAAGAGTATTGTATGATTGCATCATTTGTGGAGCAGTAATTCAAAGCACCATTAGGTATGAGCTTTTGAACATATCCGTGGTTTGATCTGAGCCTTTCACTGGGGAACAATGAGAAATAGCATGGAATGATTCACAATAGCCAGTTCTGGGTTTTGAATGAGCACGATGTACAATTGTACATGACATACACAATGGACACCCATCACAATTGAAGAAGTATAAAAATCCTGTCAGTGTGCAGAACAGCAAAAAATCTCTCTCTCTCTCTCTCTCTCTCTCTCTTGCTTCTAAATACAAGACTAATATTCAGGAAGCTGACAATTTCTCTTTTCAAAATAAATTGAAGGGGTTTTTGTATCCTAAACTAAAATCTAGGCATGTGACATATTGGAGAAGAAACAATTATCCTAGTTTTGTTGGGAGATACAGAAGCGACCACAAGCAAAGATGGACGAGATGATTGTACTTTGATTAATAGTATAGAGAGGAGAATTTGTATGAATAGTGTAATAATTTGATTTTAAAAAAATCTCCTGTACAATTATAATTATGTTTCCCAGGTATTAGCAGATTAAACATAATAAATAAACCATGCATGACACAATTGTTTATATTCAAGTTCTCCTTGTTTTTTTATCTGTAAGCACAAAGTACATGCATGTACTAGATAGATAGATAGATAGATAGATAGATAGATAGAGAGAGAGAGAGAGAGAGAGAGAGAGAGAGAGATGATAGATAGATAATAGAGAGATGATAGAGAGATAGAGAGATAGATAGATGATTGATAGATTGATAGATAGATGATTGATAGATAGATAGATAGATAGAGAGATAGAGAGAGAGAGAGAGAGAGATACAGTAGATGATAGATGATAGATAGATGATTGATAGATTGATAGATAGATAGATAGATACAGTAGATGATAGATGATTGATAGATAGATAATAGATAGAGAGATAGAGAGATGATAGATAGATAGAGAGAGAGAGAGAGAGAGAGATGATAGATAGAGAGATAGATAGATACAGTAGATGATAGATAGATAGATAATAGATAGAGAGATAGAGAGATGATAGAGAGAGAGAGAGAGAGAGACAGAGAGAGAGATGAGAGATAGAGAGATAGATAGATACAGTAGATGATAGATAGATAGATACAGTAGATGAGAGATAGAATAGAATAGAATAGAATAGAATAGAATAGCAGAGTTGGAAGGGACCTTGGAGGTCTTCTAGTCCAACCTCCTGCCTAGGCAGGAAACCCTACACCACTTCAGATAAATGGTTATCTAACA
>JANHFT010042364.1:0-12290 GCA_032467955.1 Pseudoxenodon macrops | reverse complement strand
TTTTCCATTTATATAGTTTTTAACATAGTATAATCATAATTTTCATCTTCAATTTCACCAATCACTTCCCAGTTTGTTTGGCTTTGTTTTCCCTTTTATTTCTATTTCTTTTGATTACGGAACAACGTACTTCCTCTTCTACATTCCTTTTCCTTTTCCTTCCCTTTCCTACTTCCTTGACCCTTCTTTCCTTCTGGTATGCAATTTCTAGTTTGCTTTTATTCATATTAAAACTAGATGGCTCAAGCAATATATTAAAACAAGGATTCCTATGAGTTCTGATAGCATTTAAGAGGATATATGATTAGATAGATAGGTGATAGATAGATAGATAGATAGATAGATAGATAGATAGATAGATAGATAGATAGCGAGAGAGAGAGTTTTTCTTAATGCTATTTGCTTTGGTCTTGATCTTTACAACTAAATTCAAAATGCATTTACAATTTGCAAAGGAATTATGAAATAAATGACAATATTTTAGTGAACTTTCAACTTATCGTTTCAATTTTGCATATCCTGTTCTTAAACTATTTATTAAACTATTGTATCTGTTTACCTAGCAGATGTAAAGATATACATTTAAAGTTAAATATACTGAATACGAGTTGTAGAGGTAATGTAAATACAATTATGTTGAGCTATATGTAGCCAAAAGCAGAGAAGGAAAATATCAACAATCAAAATGTAGCTTTCTTGCTAAATCAAACCCTTTGGCAATATAAATATGTGTTAAGAGAATGTGAAATGTAGCTGAGTAACTGTTTGTGCAATTATGTAAACCCACTGACTGACAACAGTAAAGAGGACTCCCAGAATATGACACCAGCCAGGCTTAAGGAAACCCTATTAAGTAAAAGGATATCCTTTCCATAAAAGTAGCAGAAGTAAGCATGCCTAACATTAACCAATTCAACAAGTGAGATCATTGTAAACATATAATTTATAAACATGCAATAACCCCCATGGTTATATTTTAAGTTCTGAACTTAAAAACTCAACAATTATTCTGGTCAAAGTACAAGTTGAAAGCAACCATAGTACCTAAAGCAAAACAGAAAGACCATAAGCATAATAGGGAGGGGGGAGCCGAGGTGGCACAGTTCAGTGCTACAGGCTACATTGGCTGACTGCAATTTGGCAGTTCAAAACTACCCAGGCTCAAGGTTGACTCAGCCTTCCATCCTTTCCAGGTCAGAGGAGCCAGATTGTTGTGGGCAATATGCTGACTCTGTAAACCTCTTAGAAAGGACTGTAAAGCACTGTGAAGTAGTATATAAGTCTAAGTGCTATTGCTAGTGCTATACATCACAGCTAACTGATATACCCTAATAACATCTATATGGACATGTCCCAACCTGTCACAGAGCCATAGGAAATGCCAAGTTTTCAAGGCTCTTATAAAGGATCATGGGTTGGGCAGTTCAAATATCTGGGGAGATGCTGCTTCGAAGAGCAAACATCAACAAAGAAGGCACACTTCCTAGGTCCCACTAGATAGTATTCTTGAAAGTTGGGAGAGGAAGGATGCCCACTCTAGCTGATCTTATGGGATGGGCAGAAACAGTGGAAAGATGCTTGTCCCTCAAACAGCCTATGCCATTAGGAGCTTTGAAGGTAAGAACCAGCACTTTGAATTGTATTCAGAAGCTCAATAGTAAGCAGTGCGACTCATGTAGCAGAGGAGTTACATGACTGCACTAAAGTGTAGCCATAATTGTATAACCACTACAATCTAGACCATTGTTCATCCAAGCCACATTTAACACAAAATTTCACCTACTCATGTGCCTGCCATCAATTTTTAATTTAATAAAGAGATTATATATAGATAGATAATAGACAGATAGACAGAGGAATGATAGACAAAGAGAGAAAATGTGTGTGTGAGAGAGAGGGATATATATATAGAGAGAGAGGGAGAGAGAGACTATCTAGGATTGAATGGGAGGCAAGTGTCTTCACTAGTAGGCACGACGTCAAACGATGCAGCATAAGTATTCAAAAATATGCAGCCGGACAGCTTTATCACGTAACAAACAGCATTATTTCTATTACCGAGTAAAAACAAAAATGAAACCTATTAGATGAGTTCACAGCCACAGCACATAGCTGCATAGGCTTGTCTGAGATGGGTAAAAGGTTGACAGGAGGCAGTAGTAATAAAAGCTGACTAGTAAAAGATCAGGAAGCAGTATGGCAAATGGAATTGTCATTGTTATCTCTGTATCAGCAATAATAGTCATACAAAAATCAGTGGTCTATGTATCACTGCGTACTGATGGAATCGCAATCATGGTATGAGGAATAACCAAGACATTCCTCTGATCCATCTGTACCTTTCTGGTAGATCCTCATAGGAGAACAATAGCTTAAAAATGGCTCGTGGCTCTTGGCTCATGTGAATCCTTGGCAGGATTTGGAGGTTGCTTCCCTTCCTTAGAAATAGGCAGACCAACTAGGTTAGTCCTGTTCAACCTCTGACGCTTTAAGATATGTGGCTGCAGAATTCTGGGAGTTTAAATCCAACCCCCTTAAACTGCCGAGGTTGAAAAACCATGTTTTATTAATATAAATATGGGCCAAAAGAGAAATATAAGATGCCCAATTTGTCGATTGTTTGTGATGATGTTCATCCATCATGTTCAAAGAGGACTTTGACATCTAACCGATTGTGGGCTGTCCACAATGTGCCCGCAGGTGGCTGGTAAGGCCTATATGGGCACGAAATGTTCTGCCACATGTCGGGCAGACATGTGTTGGCACCATTGTTGCAGCATTTGCAGCTCTGGCTTTGCAGAGCACTCGCTTCTCTTGTGCTCTGGTTGTTCTGCTGTCCTCAAATGTCTGGCAGCCTTGTGGATCATCGTGCGCCATGTTGATCGATCTCATGCCAGGGTTTCCCAGGAGGTGGTGTTGATATCCAGGGACTTGAAGGAGGCTTTCAACGTGTCTTTCTATAGCTTCCTTTGCCCCCCCTGCAATCGCTTTCCTTTAGGCAGCGCACTATAGAGGAGCTGTTTGGGGGTGAGATGGTCTGGCATCCTTGCAACATGGCCTGCCCAGTGTGTCTGGGTTTGTGAACAGATGATATGGAGACCATGATGTATAAGAAATGGAATAAACTTCTATCCTTCAGCAAGAAACTATAATTATGTGGCACATGCTATTCAAATGTATGCAGCCAGATAGCTTTATCATGAAAAAAGTAGCATTATTCCTATTTCTGTGTGAAAACAAACATTTTTGCAAAGTTGGGTGATTTGCTTTGGAACTGTGCTATAGGGAAAAGTGAAAACTTCAGTCTATACATCACTACAAACTATATAGTTTTCCTGTACGGCCTAATTCCATAAAATTACCATTTACTTTCTGAATAGCAGTAAGTAATGGCGAATGATATGTTGGCATAGTCACAGTATATCTGAATTTTTACAGTTTTAACATTGCCTCTTTTCTAACAAGAAGGCAGGGCTTAGACAATCTTGACTGATCTGACAAAGTTAAACAGAATCAAAACTTGTTTGTATTTTGATGGGAGATAAGAAAATTGTAGGGCTATAGACTGGAATGAGATATTTTAAAAAGACAGGAAATGAAGGAAATTATAAGTGAACCACATTGAAATTTCCATTTAGTGACAGGAGTCAAAGTTTACTTGCTAATTGCTACTTTTTTCTTAACTTTCAAAAAGGCAGGGTAGATTAAAATGACAAATACGGAATATATTCTACAGTAGATTTGCCGTCTTTATTTTCCTATTTTGCGATGGAAATATAGCTGTGAGAACCACCAGCTTATTAAAGAAGATCAACCTACATCATTTTCATAAGTACAATAACATTAAAAAGTTAATATGCCTCTAGCAGAACAGTAGCAAAAATGGGAACAAAATTTATTTAAATACCGTTTATAGCTGATCTTGAATTTTGTGGAGGGAATTCTCCCGTCCCCGAGGTACAACTTCAATATCATATAATCAGTGAAAACTGAGGTGCCTGTGATTCAAATCTAATCAGTGGTGGGATTCAAATGATTGAACAATCGGTTTTCTGCCATAATGATTTCTTCCAACAAGCACCTCAGAAAGTTAACAACCGGTTCTTCCTAAGTGGTACAAACTGGCGGAATCTCACCACTGGATCTAGTGCTTTGGGGCTACCTATCAACAGAGGTGGGTTCCTACCGGTTCAGACCGGTTCTACCGAGTAGGTAGTGGGCCGCTGGTGACGTCATGGAGCCAGTTCTGTTGCTCCGTGGGTGCTGCCATCTTTTTTTTAGATTTTTTTTGGGGGGGATTTTTTTTCTTCTGCGCATGTGCAGAAGCAGCGTTTACAGTACTACGCATGTGTCGCCATCTTGTTTTTGGCCTTTTTAAAAAAAAAATCCGGGGCTTTTTTCTACTGTGCATGCGCGCACAGGGTGCACGCGCACATACACAAGGCGCACCCACGCAGCACAGGAGGCAGCAAACCGCCGGCAAGATAAATTAGAACCCATCCCTGCCTATCCACAAACTCTGATTTAATGTTTAGTTTTTGCTTGCATAAATACAGGGATAGTACACCAAACATATTTGTGGGTATCCACTGTTTTTAAAATGCATTCTCTGAACTAATGTGAATACAGGTACATGTCTATTAAATGAGACTGGCGTTTAAATAATTGTCAGTTTCAAAATGATTAGAATGGAATGGTTGAGTCGGGGAGCATGTAGGATTCTCTTTGGGGGGCAGGGAAGCAAAACCATAAGAAGCCATATCTTAAAACCTGTTTAGTGAAAAATGTGAGCTGTTACACAGAGTAATGGGATCTCTCTTGGGTAATTTGCTTGTCTTTATAAGTTAATGGACATTCCCAGTAGACTTGAATTAGTATTCATAGAGTTTTCTGCCTTTTAAAAAAAGAGGAATTTGACCCTAGTTTCATATTATTACTATCTGGGTACTATTTTTGTCCTTTTCTGCATCTCAAATGGTTGGCAGAATCTGTTAGGTTAGGAGCTATGAGAGTAATACATAAAAAGAGAAGTCTGGATTCCCATCCTTGGTTCTTACAAGTGTTCCTTGGCCAAGTTCCTTTTACATTGTTTCTCAACATTTTAGGGGAACAGTAAACCTAATTGAAGGACAAGGAAGATTAAGATAATATTTGTATCTGAATAAATACCGGTAACTTCTACAATACTTCACTCTACATAAGTTTGACCTAGAAAACAGGCTCTTTCTTTGCCTATACCAGTGTTTCTCAACCTTTGCAACTTCAAAATGGATGAATCCATCATGTTGGCTGGGGAATTCTGGGAACTGAAATCCCCACATCTTAAAGTTGTCCAAGTTGAGAAATACTGTCCTAGGTTATCTGGAGGTCAGATCCCAATCTAGACAGCAGCCTTATCTTTTGTAATTTCAATGGCTCTTGATATGATCATGCGTGTATAGCAGCAGGATCCATGCTTAATCTTGAGATGTACCTTCAGATGCAGAGTAGATATTTTGGGCTAATTCAAGACAAAAAAAAATATTTTAATGCATGTAACATTATTGCATGGTTATTCTAGCACTGTCCTTTGGTTGGCAACAGGCAGGGTCCTATCCCATCATCTACTAAGCCCAAATGTGTTCTCCAGTCATTTACTAACCTACATGTTCTTTGAATAGCAATGATTTTACTGCTGGAAGACATCAAAGATGGAATTCATATGACATTCCTCCTCAGTATCATTTAATATTGACTTAATATTAGCATATGATGATAATATCAAAAGGCATTTTATGCTGTCAAATGCCTTTTCTGGCATGGTTCCTGCCCTTTTAAACTTGGTGTCTCCCAAGGCAAGATCCACATCCATCCTTGTGAGATCCCCAAAGGGCCTGAAAACCTGGCTCTGCCAACTGGCCTAGAGACCCAGTTTGGAGGTGATGAATGGACTGAGAGAAGAACCCATCTCTAATCCATGTGCATGTTCCTCTCTTTGTTCATCTTTGTTCATTTTAAACCAACTTTAGTGTTAGTATTTATTATTTTAACGTGTTCATATTTCTTAATATTTTTATTGATAAGCCACGTAGAGTATCCTCCAGGTGAGATGGGTCACATATAAGGGTAATAAATAAATTTAATTAATAAATACTGCTGCCATTGGAACAATGAGCAACCAAACCACACTTTAATTTTGAAGTAAAAAAAAATAGAAACACTCACTTTTTCTGCCAGGCTCTTTCCCCTTCCATGAAATGTACTTGAAATGCTGGCAACCCATCTTCAAATCATATTCTAGTTGGAGAGCCAGGAATCAATATTGTTTTTGAAGGAATATTTGGAAAAAAACAAATTAATTGCCATGCACTCAGATGGAAAAAAGCAAAATACTGCCTTCAAAGTGGCTGTTCATTTTTGCCTTCTACATTTCTCTAAATCATTCTGATTTAATTGGACCCTGATTATCTTAAATTGGCCATGGTGAAGAAACATTGATCTAAATGAAGAAGTGTAGCATTATAGTTCATCCCTGACTAACAACAGTTGATTTCGTGACCATTCAAAGTTACAAAGGCACTAAAAAGCGACTTATGACCATTTTTCAGAGTTACGACCTTTGCAGCATCCCCATGATCATGTGATCAAAATTCAGATGCTTGGCAACCGGTTCATATTTATGGTCGTTGCAGTGTCCCAGAGTCATGTGATCACATTTTGCAACCTTCTGGCAAGGAAAGTCAATGAGGAAGCCAGATTCACTTAATAACCGGGTCACTACCTTATCAATTGCAGTGATTCACTTAACAACTGTGGGGGGAAAAGGTCGTAAAAAGGAGCAAAACTCACTTAAAAAATGTCTCATTTAACAACATAAATTTTGAGCTCAATTTTGGTCGTAAGTCAAGAACTACCTGTTGTGGGTGCAGTTGGCTTTTACATATGCTAATCCATTTGATAAGAATGATACTTGCTTTGTCTGTTGCTGGTATTTCTATGCCACTGTGCTCCAAAACAGTTCCAGAAGTGATTTATTTAAATTTCTACAATTCATCTACTGCAGGGTTGTCAAACTCTCGTCATCACAGTGACGTCATGTGACATATTGTGACATTTCCCCTTACCCCTTCGCTAAACCAGGTGTGGGTGTGGCCAGTGCATGACACATCTGGCCCGCAGGCTGCGAGTTTGACGCCCCTGATCTACTAGAGAAGAAGTAAAACTGTCTACTGTTGACCTCATCCCATTCCTAAGAGGTCTGTAAGGGGCGTGCATAAGCGCACCAGTGTGCCTAACATTCCTGTCCTACTGTCCCCATTTATTCATACCCATTTCTTGTATTCACATCCATTTTTATACTTATTCCTGTTATCTTGTACATGTTTAAATAAATAAGTAAATAAACAAACAAACAGATATAAGTCACCTGATGCAAAATTCTCCACCCATCCAAATCACTGCCATTTTGCCATTTCACAGGCAATGCAAACCATTTGGAAAAATCAAAGCACATAACATTGCTTATATCACCATCAAATAGATATCAGTTCATTTCATAAGGTGAACAAACCAAACCACAACCTATTGTTTCTTTTTATTGTCCATCGTAAGAACAACAGTATAAAAAGGATAACTTAGATTGCTCACCATATACCCAGCTATCAGACTGGTCAGCATTCCCATCACAAACTCAGCTTCCAAATAAGTCGGGTCTATTTCAAGAAAGATACGTCTCATGTTTCTGTCCCAGCTGGAATAAAAGGTAGTAATATAAGCCCATCAGACATCCTATTTTAACAGCCTCCCAGAAATAAATATATAATTCCTGACTTGGGACTAAAATTAACTACACCAGCTACCTCAGATCAAAACCTTCCAAAGAATTTGCGCTACTTGAAAAAAATTTCAAGCTGTTCTCTGCAGAACTATGGACAGCACCAGACTGAGGCAATCTAATATAAATCCCAATGGCCTCTGTGTAAATGCCCATTAGAAATGAAGCTGAAGAAATCTTTATTATCAGAGCCGAGTTCTAGAAAGCTACCAAGTGAGCCATAATCCCATCAGGGCATTGAAGCCAAGGGACAAAATGAGGAGGCAGAGCCTCTTAATGTGTCAAAACATGCCAGAAAACTATTATTGGAAGAGTTGAAGGAACATTTTGTTGTAAGAACTTACTGGAAGTCTTTGAAGCTTCCAGACAAAGCTGTTATTGTGCAATTATTCTGACACGTGGGGTACTTTATAAGGGTTCCAAATGATGTTATTTCCCCTTCCCTTTACACATTCTTTTCCCACCATTCTTTTGAATATTTTGTATTTGTAGAATAGCTTTAGATTCATTTCACTAAAGGCTCATTTGCCTGGAAGTACAGAGATGAGGAACCCATGATCTTCCAGAGGTTGTTGAATCCAAAACGCAATCCACCTCGTTGTTGATTTTATTCCTCAGACTGGCTTCACCTCTCCCCATGTGAAATGCTGAGAACAAGGAATGAAAATCATTGTCCTGCCTTGACCAATCAGTAAATGTCCTGGGCAGTATATTTCATGAAAGATTCACAGAGATGAGTAAGCTGGTTTTGGGAAGTTTGTCTTAACATGATTGATCTTGGAAATTGGTTGGCATTCCATGGAAAAAGCTCTAGGCCAGTGATAGCTAACCTTTTTACTACTGGGTGCCAAAAGCAGGGTGAGCGCGGGGGGGTCATGTGCCCACACCCATAATGCAATGTGCCCTACACATGCATGCGCAATCCTCCCCCTCCCTCCGCTTTTGGCACGTGATGGCACGGTGGTCTCTGGAGCCCTCTCCAGAGAATTTCTAGGAACCTGAGGAGAGCAAAAACAGCCTTTCCCACCTTTTCAGAGGCCCACTAGAGACCGGAAATGGGCCATTTCTCAACTTCCAGTGGAACCAGAAGGTCCGGTTTTTACTCTCCCCAGGCTCCAGAGGCTTTCTAGGAGCCTGGGGAGGGTGAAAATGGCCTTTCCCACCCCCCAGAGGCCCTCTGGAGGCCAGAAACGCCTTCCCAGAGCCTCCACACGAGCCCTTTACTTACCTCAAAATGGACCATGTGGAGACTCCTAGGAGGGGAGAGGGCATGCGCACTGGAGCTGATCTACAGCAATAGCTCCCTTGCTGGCCGATATGGCTCCACGTGCCACCTAGGTTCGCCATCACGGCTCTAGGCTTATTCTGAAATTCAACATCTCAGCTGCTGAACTGGAATTCCAGTCTTAAAATTCAGAAAGCCAAACAACGCTTTACTGGCCAAAATTGGACTCTTGTTTCTGTCTGATCAATAAGGCCACTGGTTCTTTTGATGAAAAGTGCTATGTTTTGTTAGGTCTTGGCCAGGCTTTCAAAAATTGTTTGAAAAGGTGAAACCCCAAACTTTGTGAACCTCCCTATTATTCTCAGAAACCAAAAAACAAAGGACTTTCTTTCGTAATGGAAAATACTGTGGCCTTGTCAATAAAAGGACAGTAGCGTGAAGGGCCCTATGTTTAATTGAACTTGCGCAAATACTAATTTCTCCTCCAGCTTTTGGGGGAAGTTAGGACCTGTACAGGTAATCCTCAACTTACAACAGTTACTAACATTCGAAGTTACAACAATACTGCAAAAAGTGACTTACGACCATTTATGACCATTGCAGCAGTCAGTGTCCTGGGATCATGCGATGCCCTTTTGTGATCTTCTGACAAGCAGAGTCAATGAGGGAAGCCAGATTCACTTAACAACTGGGCTACTAATTTAACAACCGCAGTGATTCACTTAACAACTGTGGCAAGAAAGGTCGTAAAATGGGGCAAAGCTCACTTAACAATTGTCTCATTTAGCAACATACATTTTGGGCTCAACTATGGTCATAAGGACTACCTGTAATGGAGAACAGCTTACAATTTGCTGACGTTTCTGTAAAAAAAATGCAGAGAATTGGAACAGAAGAAATCTCTAAAACTTTTGGCTGAAATTGTAGCCTGTTTTCATAGGCCAACTTTCAGTCAAAGCAATTGATTGTGAAAAGCTTTCCATTTATTTTTGTGCTCCCAGCCTCATTAGTTGGTAGCCGTCTGGCATGATATTTATTATTATTATTAAAGCATAACACGCTGCTCGAGAGATTATGCCATTTCTTTACTCCATATAGATTTTTCCCCATACCTAGATGAAAAGCACCAGCTTAATCGAGCTTTTTCATCCATATTCCCGAGAGTTGGGTTTCTACCGGTTCTATCCAGTTCTATAGAACTGGTAGTAACTCCGCGACAATGACATGGAGCTGGTCCTGTCGGTGGCTCTGTGGGTGCCGCCATCTTGTATTTTTGCTTCTGCACATGCACAGAAGCTAGTTTTTGACTGCTGCATGTGCGTGCGCGCACTTCACGCGCGCACATGCAGCGCAACCCTGAGCAAACTGGCAGTAAAAATATCCAGAATCCACCCCTGATATTCCCCAATATGTATTCACACATCAGGTGTTATTTAGCAGATGTTTCCAAAGATATACTGTAGACATCAGCTTTTCATACTTGTGCTTCCCAAGTTGTTTTCTTTGGATTTAGGAATTTGTCTCAGATACAATTCATTTTGATGGCCTCACATCTGTCCTAAGCCTGCAAAATCAATGGTGTATCTTCTTTATCGTTCCATTAGTGCTTAAAGTTCAAATAACAAACTTTATACTCCCTCTCAGAAAAGCTTCGTTATGAAGTACTGTATCCTTCCTTTGCTCCTTTTCTCATTCTCGTTTTCTCTCTGGAGAGAGAGAGGTGCCTTTTTTGGTCATTGCGTGTGTATATACAGGTGGTCCTTGACTTACGACTACAATTAAGCCTAAAATTTAGGTCGCTGCGTGACACATTTGTTTTGCCCCACTTCACCAGCTTTCTTGCCACAGTGGTTAAATGAATCACAGCAGTTGTTAAGTGAGTAACACGGTTGTTAAGCGAATGTGTCTTCCCCGCTGACTTTGTTTGTCTGAAGGTCACAAAAGGGGATCCCATGACTCTGCGACACTGCAACCATCATAAATATGAATCAGTCGCCAAGCATCCGAATTTTGATCACGTGACCATGGGGGTGGCGGCAATGGCTGTAAGGATGGAAAACGATCATAAGTTACGTTTTTCGGTGTTGCTGTAACTTTGAACGGTCACTAAATGAACTGTTGTAAGTTGAGGAACACCTGTACTATAGGTGTGTGCAATTGTCATGTTTTGACATCTTTTTGTCACCCTTATAAGAGACACCTTGGTATTCTAACTCTGTGAGATAATTTATATGAGGCGTGTGACAGAGGTAATCTTCTTACTGCCAGTTCACTCAGGGTTGCGCCTCGAGCGCATGCATGCACGGCAATCAAAACACAATCAAAATCCAAAATGGTGGCAGCCACAGAGACACTGAAGCAACCGGCTCCGTGACGTCATCGCGGAGTTACTACCTACTCTATAAAACCGGTTAGAACCGGTAGGAACCCACCTCTGGCGTGTGGTATGATCATTGCAAGAATACATTTATTTCATAGTCCACTAACATACCAAGAACGACTCTTGGGGATAGTTGGACTGGCCCCAAGAGGAAACTCTGCATTGCAAGAGATAACTCTGTTATTGCAACTCTGATAACTTAATGAACGATAGCACAATTTCTTTCCTCAGCTGGATCAATCTGGACATCACTACGAACTTATGATTTCCCTAGCTGAGAGTTATGCACTTTCCAAGTCTATATTAAAAATCATTGATTGTAGATACAATACGTTCCGACCAGATACGTTTATTTACTGCTGAGACTACGTGATGTTCTTGTGCCGTGGAAAAAAAATCTTTATTGCCTCTGCTAATCCAGCAGTTCATCTCTACTAGTATTAATATAACTCTGTACGTGTCTGGTGTTGCTTAACTCCTGCTATAAGTAACAGCTGTTGCTAATTTTGGCTGTCCGTATGCTATGTCTACATTGTTGAAGTCCAGGAATGCATGCTAAATAAAAAGAAAAGGAAATGACACTGATGATACTAACTGGAGATTACAATTACTGACAAAAAGCTGTACTGTAGAAGTTTAAACTACTGAAGTTTGCAGATGATACAACAGTAATTGGTCTCATCTGAGACAATGATGAAACTGCATACAGATGGGAGTTTGAACAACTAGTCTTCTGTTGCAACCGAAACAATCTGGAACTGAACACACTGAAAACTGTAGAAATGGTGGTAGACGTTAGGAGAAACCCTCCCATAATTCCACCTCTTACAATACTAGACAACACAGTATCAACAGTAGAGACCTTCAAATTT
>JANHFT010042346.1:0-12291 GCA_032467955.1 Pseudoxenodon macrops | reverse complement strand
GGTAAACTCAATACCTCCTGGCAATTTCAAGGTCAACAAAAACGACACATACATTAATCTTATCTGTTGTAAATCTTCTTGGAGTAACACCTTTGTTTACTCTTTCAGACTTCCTTGGAACAAATGGTTCCTATTTCACAGGGATCCCACTTTCTAAGCATTTTTCTGAGCTATTCTCAGAACTTGAGCCACTTTCAGATCTTTGATTAACATAATTATGTGAATGCTCACCTACTGGAGACCTTTCACTAACAGGGATTAAAATTTCAGTACTAGCATGCACCTTTTCTCAATTCTCAAGTTCTGAAAAATTTGCAAAATGTGAACTAATTACAATTTTTATGTCCATCTGTAAACCTATATGCCTTTGATCTTGATTGATAACCTATACATTCAATTTCCTTGCCTTTATTTGTCCTTTCTTTCTAACAGTTTTGGGAATGTGCACCCATGCATTGCCAAAGAGTCTTAAATGTGCCAAAGATGGTTGTCTTCCATACAACATGTAATATGAAGTTCCATTAACTGTTGAACTGCAAAGGTCTATTGCCCAATATTCATTCACTCATTCCTGCGTCTGCTAGTAATGCATCTTTCATATTTTGTAATATACCATTCCTGCACTCACCAACTCCATTCTCTGCCAGAGTGTAGGGGTTGGTTTTTTTATGGTTTATGTATTTTTTTTCTCAGCCACTGCTGAAACATATTAGATATGAACTCTGTTCCTTTGTCTGTTTATAGTTGACATACATGTTGATTATACCTCCTCTCTACAAACATTACCCATTGCTTAATTTGATTTGGCCTCTTTGCAAATAGCACAATGCAAATATTTGTCACAATCTTTTACATTTAAACTACAGCCGGGGCAGGCATTTTCTGCAATACTTTAAAGCTTGCATGATTCAACCTTCTGTGCAATAAATGTGCACACCCATTATGCTTTGGTTCATTAGAAAAGATTGTCTCTGCTACCAGTTTCCGTGGTTCAAAATATATAAATTGTTCAGTTTCCAACCTTATGCACATACCATGTTATTCTTTATGTGCATGTACCCTTTGCAAAAATGACTTCATACCCTTCATTGAATAAGTGAGACACATTCAGCAAATTGTGATCTAAATCTGGTTCACATAAAATCTTATCAAACCATTTACCAATACATGGTACATATACTGTTCCTTGTCCTTGTACAGAAGAATAATTACTATTTGCTAGGCTTACAAATTCCTGGGCAACTTGTCCCAGACAGAAAAATAGTTTTGGATTATTTACAATATGTTCACTTGCCCTACTGTCCAACAACCACATGCCTTTGTGCTTTTGTTACTTGTCTTCACCACAGAAATCTGTGTGTCTTCTTGCTTCTGTCTCTGTGCTTTGTCTCTCCTACTTGAATCTTTTAATATTCTTACTGGACAATTTCTCCAGATATGCTGAGTAGATCCACATGCAAAGCAGCATTTTACAATTCAGCCTTTCTCTCCTACCTTGTTATCTCATTGGAAAACAGTTCCTTTCTGACTGGGCTACAAATTATTGCTGTTTCTTTCTAGTCTTTTCTGTTCTTCTTCCAAAAGTTTCCCATCAGATAATCCATGGTTAAATCACACTTATTCATGGACTCAAGACTTATTACGAACACAATACAACATACACTTTGTGTGCTTCTGAAAACACCATTCCTTGCTCTTCTAACTCAAGGAAGAATTTCTTCATAAACTGGAGGTGATCTGACATACTTTCTCCAGACTGTAGCTTTGCTCTATAAAGTTTTCTGGTGACAGGAACTTTGCTGCTTGCAGTTCCCCCCGTATATAAATTCTGCATAAGGCCAGCCAGGATTCTCTAGCAGATGTAAGCCCACGCACATGTATTACCTGATTATCTTTCAAGCACAAAATTATGCTGCCTAATGCTTTTTCAGTTTGTCTTTGTCCCTCCTTTATTGAGGTCTGCTGGAGGATTGCTTACAACTGTCCACAAATCCTCCCTCTGCAGAAACATCTCCATGTTTAGGCTTCATGAGACATAATTTGTCTCATTAAGACAAGCCAAAGGAAATCCTCCCCCCATTCCTCTAACAGATAGCATTGTGCTGTCTTTACAGGCCAATAATCCTCAACCTCCCTCAGGGCTCACAAAGAAACATTTAGTTCAGAAAAATACTATTGGCTCTTCACAGTGCTTTGGGCCCCTTAATTTGTCAGGGAAGTCCGCAGCTGGTATCCAAATGGAGTTAGTGACGCTGACAAGAACTTTGGGTTTTGTTTAAATAAATATTTACAGTAAATAAGAGAGGCAAACATGAGCATAGTCATATAAATCAATACAGCAGTAATATCATCAGGTAAATCAAGAGAGCACACAGAGTACATAAAGGTGGGAAACAAGGAAATCCCCCTTTTTCACTCATAGCAACGAATTACAGCTCAGATTTCATCATACGGTGGCCAGTTCTTCTTAACATACAATTAGCTGTATGTTCTTACTCACTATCCAATCTTTCAGTGGTCCAGCTATTAAATTTTAAATATCTTAACAAAGGTTAAGTTCAAAGTAATGATATTTGGAAATAAGTATACTAAATATACCTTTATAAGGTATATTTGGAAAGAAGTATACTAAATATATCTTTATAACCTATATACAGGTTCCAAGGGACCTGTAGAACAAATCAACTTCTTTTTAATATCTAGGGCTACTTTTTAAACAACTTAGGGTCATGGACAAGGGTTTAGGACAACTTGCTACCACCAGCTTGCCGCTGTCACCTTGCCTTGACCGCCTAGCCCTGATTTGTTGTGTTACAATTCACCTCAGGAAAATGGCAAAGGCTAGGGAAAACCACCGCCCCCTGTTCTTTAGCTTGTACTGGGTAAAAATATATATAGGGAGGATGAAACGGAGAGGAGAAGAGGGACCAGAAAAAAGATCACTTGGGAAAGAGTCACACAGGAATTTCTGCCACAGAATTCAATGGTGTGGGTGCAAGGGTAAGCCTGATCAAGGAGGGAGGGAGGAGACAGAAAGAGGGAGGGAGAAGAGGAGGAGGAGGAAAGAGGGGGAACAGAGGGGGAGGAGGTTGCCCTTGCCTCTGGCATTCTCCCACAGTGAATTGTCCCATGGTGAGATACCAGTGCGAGCCAATTGAGGCAAGCTAGTTGGGGAGACCCTGCCAGGGCAGTGACCCTGCTGTGGTGACCCTGCTGTGGTGACCCAGCTGCGGTGAGTTGTCCTTTTCCGCATGGACAACTTTATTATTAAAAATGTGAGAGGGGGTTCAGTCCAGGCTCTTTTTCTTTGTTTGATTTTTTATTTGTATTTCCACTCTGTCCACAAATTTTTTATTTTCCAATAGTTCTAGGATCTGTAACTCCCCTTCACTCCATCTATCCATAAATTCTTCTATACTTTCTCTGTTTTTTCGTCAATTCTTCAAAAACGCTTTGAAATGTTTCAAGCATCCTTCATTTTAAGATTTCATTTTTCTTTTTCTTCAAAACTTAATTTCTTCTACTGCCTTTTCTGAATTTACAAAGTCTCAAGTTTTATTGTTGCTTTGTTTTCAACTTTCAGACAATTATCTCTTTCTGATAGATTAATTTGTGTTCCCAGGAATTATTGCATCATTTACTCGATTTTTTAGAAATCGAGTAAAATTTATCTGATCCATTTAAAATTGTCTTAGCTTAAATTCTTATTTAGTTTTTTGCCATTTGCCATCTATAAATCCTTTAAACTGTTGGCTAATTATTCTTCCATTTTAAGATGAAGTTTTATTCACCAGGTAGTTTTTCAGTCTCATTAGTTAGAAGACCTAATTTGGTTATAAAATAATTGCAAATTCAAAGGTGATTAGCAAGTTCCCCCGTATGAACCCCAGTATCCTTAAAGATTCATAGTTGCAAACTTGATGGCTTCTATCATTTTCAAGCATTCAAACCCTCGAGGCAACCACTATCCTCAGGTCTTCTCATGAGAAGCAGATATCCAGAGCACCAGTGGGCATTCTCTCATCCCCTCTTAATCCAGGGAGATCCTGTTGGATTGAGTTTGTCACTGGTTTACCAGTTCAGTGCAGCAGCATCTCTAATGTGCCATTTTTCTTACTCAGATGCTAAAGCTACGGTATACTGCTTCTTATCATTATATCATCTCCTGTATGTATTTAAGATAATCCTCACTACATTTCAAGCTAATTAATCTTAAATTATAAACTTGGGAAAGTACGGTACATCCTGTTTCATAACTTGATGCCATAAATAATGTTTGAACCCAAATTTGTATGTTTGACTAATTTTACTCAACAAATGATTAATGAATTCCATCTGTAGGCAATTGTTACCAATTCTAAGTTCAAATAAAGAAGGATTGACACGCACACACACACACACACACCTTGAAAGAACAAAAAAGCAGGCATGAACCTATGGGAATGAAAATGACATTTTACCCCAAGAATAATGCTTTAGCCAACGTATCAGCACTATAACCAAAGGCAAGGTACTAAGAAAAGTATATGATTAGCTAAACACTAAATTATGAAACTAGGAAAATAATATGTGGACTGGAATATGTGAACTAAGTTCCAAGTCAGATAAAATAATTATTGTGAACTATTTTAATATAAAACTTCAACTGTGGCATAATCAGAATTAGTACTCACTGGATTTGAAAATGTCCATGTCCACATACCAGACAATGATAACTGGATGCTGTTGTGCTACTCTGAAAATGAGAAATAGAGGGTGTTGGCTGAGCTATAGAAACCATAGCTTCCAAAACTATTGAGAAACTTCCAATTAGTGTCATGTAAATTAGCATTTCTGTCAGGAATAAGAAAAATGAATGTAATCAAACAGGTACAGATTGAGTTCCTTCCATGACAATGGAAGGAACTAATCCTGATCATTAGGGAACTAAATGTTCATGTTGGTAACAATTGGCAAGGAAAACATAACTGATGGGAAAATTTGACATAGGACAGATGAATGAAAATGGCTGCTCATAGTACTATTTGCAACAGTTAAAATCTGGAATATTGGAATAACACTGTATAAGAACTTGAAGCAGTTGCACATTTGTAATGAATACTGCAGTCTCTAAATTACATTATACCTTGTCAGAAGTAAATTGATGTCTCCATTCATTCCTTCTAAAGATCTACCAGTATGAAGAAATACCAAATTCATGGAAACAAACAATGATAATAATAATATCAATTTCCAAGAAAGGAGCGAATCAAGAGTGCAAGAATAACCATGGGATTGTCGGTCATGAGCAGGGTATTTTGAAAGTTCTCCATCAAAAGTTTCAGAAAAGAAAACAATTAGCTCAAGAACAGTGCAATTTTTGGCCTGCAAAAGGATATAGGGGCCAATTAGAACAATTGCTTGAGGAATACATAATATACAGAAAGAGGCCTGTTGTGTTAATTCACTCTGAGGCAGCATTTGCCAATGTTTATTGGTCACTACTACACTTGCTTTAAAAGGTTTTCCTGCTAAAATAGTACAACTCCTGCAACAGATATATAAGGAATCATGAAATTCTGTTTGTGTTGAATGTGAAATATCCAACATCAAATGTTCCTTGTATGTACTAATGTGAACTGTGTGCTACATCTTCCTTATTGGTATTATGATAATTGATCCAGTCAATTACTAATTGATATGGTGTCAAATTTCAACACGATTAATTCATTATAGATCTAATGTTTGTTGATTATGGTGTGATTTGTGCAGATAGTGAAAATGTGCGGCACACATCCAACAAGTGCCACTGGAACTCAAGCCGGTGGGAAGACCTGGGACAGAAATCAGGAAGGATCGAGCAGACGGCGAGCGGAAGTAACCACCACCAGAAAGGCCACCTTGTAGGAAAGGTGCTGTAAGGATGCCTCCCTCAGAGGTTCAAGGGGGGATCCCATAATACAATTGAGGACCCTGGGGAGTTCCCAAGTGGAGAACCTGTGCACTACCAGAGGACGGAGATTAATAGCCCCCCGAAGAAACTGTCTGATGGTGGGACAAAGGGAAAGGGAGTCCCGTTGTCCACAGGACAACACTAATGATAGGGCAGCCACTTGTTGTCGTAAGGTATTTGGGGAAAGTCCCTTATTCAACCCCTGCTGAAGAAAGGTGAGGATCTGGGGGGTGGAAGCCTCCAGAGGGGAAACACCGGCACCTGAGCACCACTCGCAGAACACCCTCCAGATAGCATCGTAGATGCAATTGGTGGAGGCCCTGCGAGAGGCCTGGATGGTGTCAATAACCTGGGACAGGTAGTTGTCTACGCTCAGGATGCCCCGCTCAACCACCAGGCAGTTAATTGGTACCACTGGGGTCCAGGTGGAGAAGTGCCCCCTGGCTGAGGGAGATCCTGTCCCAGGGAATCTTCCACGAAGGGGCGACTGATAGGTTCACCAGATCCGCGAACCAATGTCTCCTGGGCCAGTGTGGAGCGATGAGAAGCAGCTCCGCCTCCTCTAGCAGCATCTTCCAGATGACCTTTGAAATCAATGAGACAGGGGGAAAGGCATACAGTAAGCCCTGTGGCCAGGGGCTATGGAGGGCATCAACCTTTTCAGCCTCCGGCAAGGGGAAACGGGAAAAGAAACGTCTGAGCTGTGCGTTATCTCCGGATGCAAAGAGATCAACGACAGGAGGTCGAAAGAGTTCCGAAATGTGGACGAAGAGGTCAGGATGTAGCCTCCACTCCCCGTGGTCCACCCAGGATCTGCTCAGCCAGTCTGCCTGCACATTGAGGTGGCCCGAAATGTGGGCTGCTTGGATGGATATCAAGTGCTCCTCTGTCCACTGACCAAGGAATAGGGAAGAGTCCATGAGGGCCTTCGAATGGGTGCCCCACAAACGGTTAATGTGTGCCTTGGCAGCAATGTTGTCAGAATCAAAATATGTGATCCTTCAACTAAGTCTTGGAAAGAGAGGAGGGCCAGGTAAATGGCCCGCAGCTTGAGCCAATTGATATTGTGGAGAAGATCTGAAGGAGACCAAAGACCCTGGGCCATCTCTGCCTGGAGGTGAGCGCCCCAACCAGAAAGACTGGCATCAGTAGTTATGGTAATTCTAGGGGGGTCCCTGAATACCGAACCTTTGGAAAGGGCATTGGAAGACCACCAGACCAGGGACCTGCGGACCTCAAGGGGAACAGGAACCCGGAGGAGAGAAGAACTGCGACCTGATTGCTGGTAAGGGAGAAGAAACCATTGATGTGGATGACAGTGAAGGCAGGCCCAAGGGACTATGGAAATGCAGGAAATCATCTTTCCTAGCAGTTTCGACAAGGTGAGTAAGGGAGTGAATCGGGAACTCCTGACCTGGCCCACAAGGTGAAGGAGGCTGGCTCGGTGATCAGGCGACAAGTCAATGATTGCGCCCAGATGTAGAATGCGGGTTGTCGGAACAAAATGGCTCTTGTCGGAGTTAATATAATAATAATGGTCCCACAAGGCCTGAATAGTGGTAGCCAGATCGCGTGATGCCCCTGCCTCCGAGGATGACAAGATGAGGATGTCATCCAGGTAGCAGAGGACGCTGACTGGAAGGGACCGTAAATGGCCCATGAGGGCCGACAACAGTTTAGTAAAAACCCGTGGGGCTGAGGAAAGCCTGAAGGGGAGAGCCTGATATTGGTAATGGTGGGATCTACAACAGAACCTAAGGTACTGTCTGTGCAGGGAACAGATGGAGACATGGAGGTAGGCCTCAGTGAGGTCTATGGATGCCATAAAATCGCCCTGCCGGACGCCTTCCAAGATGGTCTGGAGAGACTGCATTTTAAAACGCCGGTACCTTACCAGGCGATTGAGGGATTTGAGGTCGAGAATTGCTCTCCACCCACCCAAGGACTTCTGAACCAGTAACAGGCGGGAATAAAAGCCCTGACCCCGCTGTTCCTCCGGAAACGGTTGGATGGCCTGGATGGCCAACAGGTGACCGATGGCCAGGTCCATGAGATGTTGTTTAGCACGATCCCCCGAGAGGGGGCAGCGAACGAAGAGCCTTGGGGGAGGGGAGAGAAATTCAATTGTTAGACCCGACCTCAGTGTCCAAAACCCATTGGTCTGAGGTAGTGACCTCCCATTGGTGAAAGAACAGGGCCAGGCGACCCCCAATGGGAGGAGACGAGCCAGACTCAACGGGGACGTCTGAAAGGACTACCTCTACTGGACTGGAAGGGCTTCTTGGTAGGAAAACATTGGTTAGGTCTGGGATTCCTGTCCTGCCTGGGGCCCTCCTGCCTGGGGGGAAAGAAACGTTGAGGATGGGGTCCCCCAAACCCGTCATCCGAGCCTCGAAAGGGCTGAGACCTACCCTGACCTCCCGGGCGAAAGGGGGCCCTGCGATTCATGGGGGGCAGATATTTTTGTTTATCCCTGGTCTCTGACAGGAGGGGATCCAGAGGGGGCCCAAAGAGGAGGGAGCCGGAGTAGGGAGAGCCTGCAAGGTGCCACTTTTGACAGGCGTCGGCTTGCCATTGTCTGAGCCAAAGCAGTCTTCTAGAGGTGATTGAAGAACCTATAGCTTTAGCCGTGAATCTGGCCGCGTTCAGGGTGGCGTTGGCCGAAGTCCAGGGCAGCTGCAAGCTTCACAATGTCCTGATGGGCACGGACGTCAGTCGGAGGAATACATTCCTGCAGTTGGCGGAGCCACATAATGGAGGCCCTTTTAAAAAAGGAGGCCGTGGTGGTGGCTTTGACAGCCCAGGTGGAGGCCTGATGGGTTCTGACCAGTAACAGCTCCGCTTTTTTGTCCTCAGGACGCAGCACTTCCTCTGGTGGCCCAATGACCGGAGCTGTGGAGGAGAGCTAAAATGGGAGGTTCAATGGAAGGTACCTGAAGTGAAGTGGAAAGTTCGGGCCCAATATTATAGAACCTCTTGTCCAGGGGTCCTGGCACTGGACCGGAGGCCGAAGCCGCCCATTGTTTACTCACGACCTCCTGGAAGATCTTGGGTCCAGGCACAACCTCCGTTTCCACGGCTGGCAGGGAGAATAAAGGACCCGAGGAACCCCGGGTTGGATGAGGAAGAAGCCTGAGCAGGAGCCAGAGTGGAAAAAACAGTGATGGGTGCGGCCTTGACAAGCAAGGACTTGAATAGTGGAGAGGGCGAAATAGACCCTGGAAAGGCTGTTGGTCAGGGGCTACGTCCTCATCCTCCGACATCCCTACTTCTGGCGCCTGGTCCTCCCCTAAAAGGGAGGCTTGGTCTGGAATAGAGTCACGATCAGATTCTGCTATAGTCTGAGTGGAAGGTGCAAGGCAGCCGAAGTGGAGGATAAGGGGTTCTCAGGCATAGGCCTGCGTTGCAACCCAGCTGCAATGCCCCTTTCTATTGCAGCAGCTATAAGTCTCTCTATATCAGGTAATGATGGAGATTGGGTACTTACAGTCTCGCCAGAAGGTTGCCTAGAGGCCGGAACAGCAGGAATAGCCATACCTGGACCCAGCTGAGAAGTCTGTGGCTGGTATTCAAAAAGGCCCAAAGGTGGGTCTGTATCAACATTGGCATGATCAGGAGACCAGGAAGGCTGAAGGACTGAATGGGCAGAATCCTGCTCTCTGAGGAGCCTGTCTTTTTTGGCCTGCTCTTTCTGAGCCTTGGAAATGGCCTTCTCCATGGCTTTTTGTCTTTGGTGGGCTACATTAGTAGCAGTTTTACAGGCTTTCCTCACAGCCTTGCCATGCCTCTGCTCTGCCTGGTAACAGGATGACCCCGCCTCCTCTGAGCTAGTGGCAGTTGGAGCAGCTGCAGCCTCAATGGAGGTATTGGCAGCCATTATGGATTCTAACAGCCCACAGTCCAGAATTAAAAAAAAAATGTTTTGGATAAAAAGCTCAACAATAAAAATAAAAACAAAAATTGTTTAAAGTGATCAAATTTAAACTAAAATTAAAATTAGTAACCCTCTGCGAGGAAAAAGGAAAAAAAGAAGCTGAAGCCCCAAAACAGGGGACTCAAAGAAAAAATTACCCCTGGCTAAAATACAGGGAAAACAGGGTTGTCCAATAAAAATCCCTGTGTGCCTCCTCAATCTGAGGGAAGTAGGCAATTGAGCCAGAGAAAAAAAGGACTAAATAGTGAGACTTAAAAAAAAAAAAAAAAGTGCCGCCAGCCGGCTAGGCAGAAACAGCCACAGGGGCCTTCAGCGAGGACAGCAAGAAGCCTCCCGCCGGAATTGAGGGACTCTAGGGTACTGTGGCCTACAGTGGGGGGGAAAAGCCCCTTCCCACCGGAATCTGCCGCCGGGTGAGGGCGATGGGGCCTAGAGGAAATTCAGATATTTTTTTTGAAAAATTAACCAATTAGAACTAACAAGCTTTCAGGATCGGGAGAGCTCTGAACACGTCTGTCCAGGATGGACCAAGTCGAAAAAAGCGGGAAGGCAAGGAGGAGGCATGGTTTTCCTAACTTGCAGACTTGGTCCTATTGGACAGCAGACGGAGCAATCCCGAACCTGGATGCTGTATCCACCAGGATGGAGAACAGGCACAGAGGCAGGAAGCAAGAGAGAGTGACACACAAACACACACACACTCACTCACAGACATAGAGACACAGAAAGAGAAGGGGGAAGAAAAAGAGAGAGAAAGAAAGAGACAAATGAGAGAGATGAGAGGGAGATAGAGAGAAAAAGAAAGACAGATAAGAGAAAGATAAGAGGGATATAAGAGAAAAAGAAAGAGATGAGAGAAAGATACAGAGAGAGGGAGATAGAGGGAGAAAGATGAGAGGGAGGGAAAGAGACAGAGAGGGAGTTACCCATTTCCCAAAGAAAATACGGAGCTACAAAACCTGGGGTAGGCATGGGTGGGACACGACTGGGAGGGTCATGTGACTGGGTGGGAGTGAGTGACATCGAGTTGGCCATGCCCACCCAGGTTTTGTGGCTCCGACTGTTTTGTTTTCTGTGGGAAAGTGGCTCTTTGAGTGTTTAAGGTTGCCGATCCCTGGACTAGAGCGAGTAACTTCCAATGCTTGCTCCAAGTATCACTACTAAAATAATGCTGCTCCATTCTCTTTATTCCAATAGAAGATGAAAAACTGGTGTGTGACATGGGCAAAGAAAGAAGCAAGTCATGAACTGAAGGCTTTGCAACTGGACAAGATTTGTGTTTTCATTTGGAAAAAAAATAGGGTGTAATGGACAGAGATTTTAACCATACAATATTTCTTTCTTCCCTTTCTCCTCTGATTAGTTAGATGATGCAGGCAATTTGATTGCAGGTTTCATAATGATGGATTTCTGTGGTGTATGATGTAAGAGAAAGAAATATGAAATGTCCCTCAAATAAGAAAGAATATTTCAAAATAAAATAAATATCCTGAAGAATCTCAGCAAAGCATGTTACATCTGTGGAAATTGAGGAATAAAACAGAAATTAGTAGAAGCTGCTCCTAGCAGCATGCAAGGGAGCAAGGCTCCTGCCAAGCATTTCTAAGCTCCATGCAAGTGCAGCACCTATTTGTGTAAGCACACTGACTGCAAAGAAGAGTTAACATGTTTTTTTTCCATTTTAAATATGCTTTCTCCACTGCATTGCTTGCTCTCTTTGCCTGTACTGCTTCGGGCAAATGCATTATTTAAATTTCCGTTTCTTTCACCAACATCATCAGATTCATAGCCTGGATTTATAACAATATTATATACTGTACTATACTATTATTATATCAGTTGCTTTACACTTAGAATGGACTCATTTTAACATACTCTTCTGATGTTATTTCCCCTTACAAATTTGCATTTTCCTTACTGCTTTTATTACAGTTCTTTGGCTCAGTTGCAGCTAGTAAGTATTTTGAGTTTCAATAATGACAAAATCTTACTTGGAGAAAGTACACATTATTTATATAAACAGAACAAATTGAATCTTTTTTAAACTTATACATTTAGAGTCAAAGAATAAAAGATTAATACAATGGATTAAGAGGAAGCACCATTTAAAGAAAGTAACAGGTAAAATACCATATTTTTCAGAGTATAAGACACACCTTTTCCCCCCCTAACAGAGGGTGGAAATGTTGTGTGTCTTATACACCGAATACAGCAATTTTGGCCTCCTGAAGCTCCGCCCCTGCATCCCATTTTTGCGAAAAATGAGCCCATTTTTCTCAAAATTGGGGTGTGCAGAAGGTTTGGAAGGCTTGCAGAGTGTTTCTGTGGATTGGGGGAAGGCAAAAACTCCCCCGTTTTTGTGAAAAACGGGTGAAAAACAGGCCGTTTTTTGCAAAAACAGGGTCATTTTTGCCTTCCCCCAGCC
>JANHFT010042268.1:0-12297 GCA_032467955.1 Pseudoxenodon macrops | reverse complement strand
TACAATGAATTATGGCTTCATTCAACCCTTTGAGATAAGCAGTTCACTCCTCATAGATTCTCAGGAATGGCGAGCTGGAACAAGGCTCGACACGCAACCCCATCATGCAGAATAACTTACGAGCGAGACTGACTAGAAGGAGCCATGTTGAAAGGCAACGTTCTAGGAGATGATGTTGTTTCTGTGGTGACTATGCCAATGAAATGGTCTCCTGGTCTGTAAAAGTTCCATGGTTTTTTCCCATCCCAGATATCAAAATTGAGCGGGCATTTTATTCTAAAGTTCACAGAGACTGCATGAGACACCAGCAGCATTAAAAGCAGAAGATTCATAATTTATAGCACCGGATCAACCCCCTTCCTTTTTCTAAACAAGAACAAGAAGAATTCTATGAATTCAAAGCACCCTCACTTTCCTGATTCAGACAGAGGCAAACCAATCTTCATTGGAAAGGAGAGAAAAGTACATTCAAGAGAACAGTCTCTGGCTGTCCCTGAAACTTGTGTCACACAAAGCGTGACCTGTGGCATTTATACTTTCCTGGTGTTTGATAGCTTTCTTGTTCCTTCAGTCTGATGTTCACATCAAAGGCAATCACTATAGCAGAAGATGTCTCAAAGACCGGGATGCTGATAATTACAATGAGAAATAATTTCTCCTCTGAGGATCCTGAAGTTCTTCCAAGATTCCAAGTGTAGAGAGTCAGCTGGAGATTAGCATGTAAGTGAAAAATCACAAATACACCCCTGAGGGTGTTATGGTCCCTCCTGTCTGGACATGTCCAGAAAGTGATGCTGGAGGAAAATAGTTCAACACCCTGGTAATTGACTTCTTCTGCTCTTCATTATGGTGTCTTGTCTCCAGAGACTGCTGGGGAAGGTGACCCAGAGCTATGGAGTTTGATTAAACTCTCCATTGATGACACAACTTTAGTCCTGCTTGTCTTCTAATGCAAATATCCTCGAACCCTCCCTAACGTTAACAATAAGATTTTTTTGGTGATTTTTCTTTTCTGTTAGATCTCCATTTTTCAATCCTAAATTGAAGCTGACTTTAAAATTCCTTATGCCTGAAGTGAAATTTCATTTCCCATCACTTCTGGAAATGTCAATTGTTCGATAAGAACCAACTAAGAGGTAGGAAAGTGACAGCATGTGGACTGTATCATTGGGTACATAAAGAGAAAGTTATAGAACACAATATATTTTTTCTCTCCCCTTGACATCTCCCTGTTGTCCTTCCACATTCATATTAGCCACTGGGTATCTTTATATTTTGAAGTTTCTTATTTATCAAATAGAACATGGTTTTGTAAGATCTGCAACTGGGATGCTGGAAGTGCCCACTGCATGGCAGATGATGCAACCTGATTTTTTGCTACACCCACCAGAAACTGACTTGGGGGTAATTTGTTGGTTCCCCTTCTTTTTTGTGAAACACAATGGGTGGAAAGAGGCCCCTTTGGCCTTCCAATCTCTGCAACTGTGTATAAACTCTCCCACAAATACTGCCAATTGATTGGGAGGTGTGGTTGGGAGTCCCTTTATTCCTGATGCATCTAGTCAGGTGAGAATAATACTGATAGTCCCAAAGGTGCATTTTCAAGAGGCAACTGGATTTTCCGTTTTTCTTTGAAGACATTTTGCTTCTCATCCAAGAAATTTCTTCAGCTCTGACTGGATGGTGGGGAATGGAATGATTTATGCTCCTTGCAGACTCCTTATTTATACTCTTTAAATCCTTCCATTCTCCACCATCCAGTCAGAGCTGAAGAAGCTCCTTGGATGAGAAGCAAAACATCTTCAAGGAAAAAAAAGAAAGTCCAGTTGCCTCTTGAAAAAACACCTTTGGGATAACCATGACCTGGATGACTGAGAATCTCCATAAACAATAATACTGATACTTCTGTCTTGTCATTTAAGTGCTTTGGAGAATTGGTGGTCTCTATCTTCTTTGTGGCAGCCCCTCAAATATTGGAAGACCCTAGTCCTTCTCTCTGTTAGACTAGACATGTCACGTTCCTGCCATTCCTCATATGTTTTAGCCTCCAGCCATCCAATCATCTTTGTTGCACTTCTCTGGACTCTTTCTAGAGTCTTAACATCCTTTTTGTATCACAGTGACAAAAACTGGATTCAGTACTCCAAGTGTGGTCTTAACAGTGCAATATAAAGAGATACTAGCACTACATGTTCTCAATACTATCCCTTTCTTATTGCCGCCTAGGACTACATTGGCTTTTTTGGCAGGTGCAGCACACTGCTGGTTGATATTTAAGTGGTTGTCCACTAGGACTCCAAGATCCTTCTCACCACTACTGCTTTTGAGCCAGGTACCAGTTAGCTTGGGGCACCAATGGGGGAACATCATAATGGAGGTAGTTGAGAGATTAACACCAGATCCCACCTCCTTCCATCCTGCTTCCCCCTTCTCATCTTTTAAACAGGCTGGAGTATTTGAGTTTTCAATAGTGGCGAATATCTGTAGCTCAGGTGTAGGATGAGGGCGAAGGTTAGTTCTCCAGGCTTTTGGGTTGGTTTCCGAACATTTCCTTAGCAGGCTAGGTAACATCTTCACTGGAGTTTAGGGGATGCCAGAGTCAGTGTTCTTCTGTTTATAAGGGCTTCAGTTGTGGGTGTGTCCAGTAAGAATCTTATGATGGGTCAGCTGTGAGTCATCAGTGAGTCTTGTGATGGGTCTTGTGGTAAGGGGATTACATCAGGTCAGGGATATTGGGAAGTGAACTGCTAGTAAGGGGGATTGCATGGGTTGGTTGAAGATTGGTGCTGTCTCTGGTTGGCTGTGCAGTTGATTTGGATTCTGAGGGGTTAGTAGGTTTGTTGTAGGTCAGTATGAATGTTGATGGATTTGACTTGATTTGATGGATTTGACTTTGTGTATTATTGTATTTATGTCTTTTAGCTTTGTACAGTTTTTATCTTTTATGATTGTAAATTACCCCCAGTTACCCTGAGGTAAGATGGGTGGCCAATAAATTTTTAATAAATAAATAAATAATAAAACAAAAAAACTGATAAATAAAAGCCATTGCGAGGATTATGAAGGCAAAGTCAATCATAGCCTCTGTGATGTAAATAATGATGCCAAATCATTACTACTTCATTTGTGGTAAAGATCAGAAAGGTGGATGAAATCTGTCCTATTGATTGAGATCTTTCATGGGTTCAATTTAAGAGGACCACTTCGATCAAGGTTCTCATCAGCTTCTTCCCCTTTTCAAGGTCCTTACAGAAGCCACACATGGCTATTTTTTTAATATTCTGCAAGTTATCCCACTGAGGAATAAGTATTTATTCCTTTTCTTTAAAAATTATTATTCCCTAAAACACAGGAAACAAAAGGGGAGATTCCTGACCAAAATCTGGGCCAAAGACAACCAACAAAGGTCCAGAAACAAAGCAGGAGTTTACTGGGATCCTGTTCACTTGTTCACATTTGAAATGCTCAGCTTCAGATTAGATGCCAGAGATGCTGCTGGGTTCCTTCCAGGGGTGAAATTCAAAATCTTTCCCTACCTGCTCTGTGGGTGTGGCTTGGTGTGTGTGTGTGTGGGTGTGAGACTGGATGGGTGGGCGTGGCCAAGTCGATGTCACTTCTTTGCCCTAATGACCTACAAAAAAAAGATATACCAATTATTATACAGTATTATGTTATACGATGATTGGTATATCTTCTTTTTGAATTTCACCCCTGCTCTGCAGTCCTATTATCTGTTTCTACCCATCTGGGCATTGAAGTTAGATTCAGTCAAATTTACGGTTGAGTCAACCGCAAGAGGTGAGCGGTGACCAGGTGAGCAGGCAGGTGTGGGTGGGGCCAACCAGGGGCGATTTTTACTGGCTCTGTGAACTGATTCAATTTGTCCCTACTACCGTCTCCCGAGCCGGGCAGAGGTGGTTGAATTTCATCCATGATTCTTTCAATTTGATATCAAGGTCGATCAATGTACTTTCTCTGCCCTTTGTCCTCAGTGCCCCTCATCTTCCTATTTGGTCCTTCCCATGCCCTGGGCCTGTGAGGGGAGAGGATAGAAGGGGATATAAGACCCAAAAGGACAGACTTGAATACCATATAATCAAATCAAATTCAAAGTAGATAACAAGTAAGTTTTTACAGTTTGGCAAGAAACACCAACTGTACAGGTACAGACTAAGTGAAACGTGACTTAATGCCAATAACTATGGGAAGGATCTTGGGTGTTGTCTATGGAGATTCTCAATCATCGACGTCATGGTTGTCCCTAAGGTGCTTTTTCCAAAAGGCAACTGGACTTTCTTGGTTCCCCCCCCCTTGAAAACATTTCACTTCTCATTCAAGAAGCCTCTTCATTTACAGCAAAATGTTTTCAAGGGGAAAAAATTTTTCAAGGAAAAAGAAAGAACAAGAAAGTCCAGTTGCCTTTTGGAAAAGCACCTTTGGGATTCCCTGGGTGTCAAATTATCTTCCTCCAGCATCACTTTCTGGACATGTCCTCATAGGAAGAACCATAACCACCATAGAACACGGCCCTCAGGGTTATATCCGTGACTCTTCACTAACATGTTTTTCTCCAGCTACCCCTCAGCACATGGAGCCCTAGAAGAACTTCAGGATCCCAAGAGGAGAAGTTGCTTCCTCATTGTAATTTTCATAATTCCAGTCTTTAAGACCGCTTCTGCTACTTCTCCAGTGATTGCCTTTGATATAAATATCAGACTGAAGCAACATGGAAGGGATCTTGCATCAGAAAAGGATAAATTACTCAGTTTACACTCTGCGTGGCACAATATTTAGGACAGACGGGTACCATGCTGTTAAATATACTTTCTCTCCTTTCCAGGTGAAGCTCAGTTTGTCTCTGTCTGTTTCAAGAAAGTCACCGGCATTTCCATCTTGTGACAGTGCTTTGAATTCTTTTAACTCTTCTGTTATTGTTTAGAAGCAGAAAGAGGATTGATTCAGACCTATGAATTTGAACTTTCTGCTTCCACTTTTGATGTTGCTGTCGTGTCCGCAAGTCTCTTTGAAGCTTAACATGAAGTGCCCACTGAGTTTGGGTCACCACGATGGGAAAAAACCATGGAGCTATTACAAGCCAGGAGACCATCTCATTAGTGTAGTCACCAGTGATTCAAAAATATCACGTGTAATATTGAAGTTCAACACGGTTCCTTATAGTCAGCATACCTAGTAAGCCATTCAGTGTGATGGGGTTGCATTCCCTCAATTTCTAGTGAAATTCATTACTTGGCTACAGCATTTTGTTTAAAGTAATTCTTGTGGAGGGAGATGGGTGGCATAACCATTTAATAAATAAAAATAAAAATTATAGAAATAGTTGTAGATGCCTTTGGCCAGTCCATTTCCATATTTATATAACTGCTCCTTGACATTGAATATCTGATCCTTAAAGGATCAGAGGATGATATTTTTGTAGAATTGTTTTTCTGTGTCAATTATGAAATATCCTTTCCTTTTACGGTGGTTTTACTTTAATGACTTAATGATTTTGAATCCTAATTATTGGACGAATGCAAATCAACACTACTATAATAATAATATGTGTGGGACTATTAACCCTAGTGGAGGACAATCTCCATCTTATCTTTGTAATGCTCATAAAAATTGAATGGTAACTGGTGACTATCATTTCCTTTTGCTATTAGACAGTATTGGTTTGAGACTCAATAGGCTTCTGGAGAGAAAGAGGAATAAATAAACAAAACATTTCATTATTGCTGTTGATAATTTTTATTGTTATAAAATGAACATTTTTTTTACAGTAAGTTATCTACTGATCAATCTAGAATCCTCCGGTACGTTTTTGCAATTCAACTGGTCAACAAGAATTCACAGTTTTTGCAAAATCTCACTTTTGGCTACAACATTCATGACAACTATTTTAACACAATTGGCACTTCAGATGCCTTGCTGGACATGCTCTCTACTGGAAAAGCCAATGTTCCCAACTATAGCTGTGGAACAAACGACAACCTTCTCGCGCTTGTTGATGGAGCTAAAAGGGACATCTCCATCCAGATGTCAACATTCGTAGGCACCTACAAAGTCCCCCAGGTTTGTGTTTGTGACAGTGAGGAATAAAAAAGAACACAGCAATTACTGGCCAATTCATCTAATAGATACTGTGGCTAAAATATGTGCTAGGTTCCTTGTCATGCCCCAGCATATAACCTTTAAATAATGTTGTTGCTCTTTATCCCCATCTAGTGGCTGAAGAGACATACCAAGTATATTGTTTGAAACTGACCCCATTACCCATCAGCCCACACTCTCAAAACAAGTGCACACTGGGAAGCCAGACTCCATTTCCTTTAGCATTTGGGGAAGGCAAAAGCAAAAAGAAGAATCCATCTTAATCTGTGGCACATGGTCATCAAATGACACACACAAACATCAAAAACACACACATCCCACACACAGAGTATTGCTAGTGAGATTTAAATTGCTTGCATTTATTAATTGTTATGTTCAGCAGTAACTCAATACTGTCTATCTTGTATTTGGTTCTTGTTGTATGTATGTATCCCTATTTTCCCCAGTTTCACCATATCCTGTTCTTTCAATAAAGCATTCAGATCTACGCACACGGTCTGTTCTATTGGAGGATAGGTGGATTTAGCTGCATGTCGAGCTGCATACAGACAGAACAATGAATCAGTGATTCTCTCTGTGTGGGATGTGGGTTTGTCCTTGGATGACTATGTGTCACCGATTAAGATGGATTCATCTTTGTGCTTCTGCCTTATTCCTTCTGAATAGAACAAAGAGTGGATTATTTGGAAAGTGGATTCCTTTGCAGAAGAACAAATCAGCTTTAGAGTCAATCCACTGCTCACAATTGCTTTGTCTTGAACCACCCAATTACAAAATATGTTAGTCTGGGGAAACACTGATTTGTTGCACTGCAAATCAGTGCAGCATCCAACATACTAAACAGAAATATTATGGAGGATTGTCCTTAAAATTGAACTACAATGATTGCCCTTGAACCAAGCTCTTTATAGAAGCACATATATGAGATTATGATTTGGGCCCATGAGAAGCAGGATCAATATTTTCCAAGGGGTAACTCAAATGTATTCTTGAACCTCAGTCTATTCATTATTGACCATTTACTTACCAGGGTGAATGAGGGATTCTGGAATACACTAAGGCACTAAATACCTTAAATACTTAATGCCTTGTTATACTCTGAGAATATGATAAGATGCCTAGAAGTTGGGTTGTGTAGATTGTTGAGAAGATTTCGTTTCTACTCTCTAATACCTCTTGTACTGCAAAATGACATCCTAGCCATAGATTCAATGATAAATCAATAAAGCAAGTTCATACCTTTTCCTACATAGGGATAGGATTAGGGTTCTTCAAAGGGTCTTCTGACTGATAGTTGGTGTTCATGGATGCGTTCTGCCCGTCTTCTTCATGTAGTGTCTGTTGCAGTCCTTACACTCTATGTTGTACAGGACTCCTGTTTTGTTTTGGTTTTTTTCCTTCTGGGGCTGCTGGATATTTTGGAGAGCTTTACTTGATTTGTGTGCTACAATGATACTATGTAGCATCCCTATAGTAAAACAACTCATTCCCTGCATGATAACGATTCAAAAAGTACATATAATTCAATCCTTTATTTGAACAAAACAGTTCAGTTGAGATGTTCATAGGTTGGTCTGATTGTGGTAAATTGGAGGGAAAGAAATATGATTTGCATTCCTTATTCCTTTTTGTTTCTTAATGTGTTTCTTTATTTCAGTTTTATTTAAAAACTTGTTTTATATTCTGTATCTTGATATGGGCTAAGGGATAATCAGTAACAAACAATATATTTGCATGAGAACCAAGATATATTTATTTAAAGCTAATATTTTGGACTTGATTTGACCCCAAATATGACAGCATTTTCATTGATTTTTCAGATCCGTTATAAAATTATTTCAGAGGCTCTGAGTGATAAAATTCAGTTCCCTTTTTTCCACCAAATGCTGCCCATAGGAGACTTCCATTACCCAGTGATTGTCCAAGTGCTCCTCCATTTCAGATGGACCTTGATTGGTCTCTTTGCTTCAGACACAGAGAATGGAGAGGATTTCATGAGGACTTTTACTCCTTTGGTTGCCAGGAATGGAATTTGTGTTGTTATATCAGAACGGTTCTCAACAACTAGACCTACGGAAACATTTAGGGACACAATCTCTAAGTGGAGGCAAGTCAATGTCTTTGTTCATTTCATGGACCATGATTCCCTCGTGGACAGAATTCTTCCTTTCCATTTAACACTTAAAGTTTTGACAGGATCCATTGAAGGGAAAGTCTGGATCACAACAACTTTGGGAATGTATTCGATTAAAAAGCACAAAGTGTTCAAATATGTCCATAGTGTTTGGTCCTTTTCTCTTCAAGCAAAAAAAGGGGCAAAGGTTAATGCATATGAATCAATTCTCTTTGTGGAACCTCAGTTTCAAGATCGGTCTTTTCGATGTTCTTTTTCAAAGCATGTCTTTTCTGTCAAAGGGCGGGGAAGGTGCACCCAGAAAGCACCACTGGGGACTCAAAAGAAAAGGAACAGGATCCAGATTATAAATAACCAATATATTTACAGTGCCATTAAGGCTCTGGCCCATGCCTTAAATGCTGCCTATTCCTCCAGATGTAGGAAGAAGGAGGGCGAAGAGTGTTTGGGGGCTCCAAGGCTGCAGCCCTGGCAGGTATGGGGTCCTGACAAGGATCCATCAAACTTAGTTTCTTTTGAGTAGGAGCCCAAAGAAAAAGGAGAACCATCAGAGAAGCAGAGATAGTCAAATTGATTCTTTTATTCGAAGAAGAGAATATATCTAACCTTGTTTCTATTCTGAAATTGCTTCCTGATTTTGTGCTTGCAATGAAAAAAACTGAAAGGAAAATTTGATTTTGTTAAGTAGATAGACTTATTGTTACAGAAATGGCTTGTGCATACTGTTGTGTGAAAGCAAAAAGTTGTGGTTGTGGTGTTACTATCTTCTACTGTGCTAAAGCAATTTGGAAGTCAGTGCCTTTTTCTTTCCTTTCTCCCTTTACACTATATGTCTTTTCTTTTCCCTCACCCTTTTCTTAGTTTTCCACTATTTTTTCTTTGTATTTTATACTTTGAAAAAACTAATAAATAAAAAAATCTAGTTGGAAAAGGAGAACCATCTCAACCTATCTGTACTGTAAAAGGCTAAAACATTTGACAAATCTAACTGGAATAACAGCAAACAGATTTTAAGCTTCCGTTAAACATCTTTCAATTATTAGGACAGTGCTATATCATCCCTTCTCTAACCAAGAGATTGTGTTAGTTGGAACTGGTTATCGTAAACTCCTGATTTTCTCCTTCCGTAAACCAACATGGCTCTTCTCCTTTTGCTGGCCTTAAAGCTAAAATCAGCTCCTTTAATCTCTTAAAAGAAGGAGTAACAGAACTTTGCACTGAAATTAAAAGAGGGATAAGCCTAGATTCCTATCCCTTGAACTAGGTTCGACCCCCTTTTTAATTCTGTTGACACTTATGTGACTCCAAGTAAGTGCTGAGGGTTGGTTGAGGAGATTCCTAAGCATAGGCATGATTAACAATACATCAGTTTAATTGGACCTTCACTTAAAGACATGATCTTTTGTGCCTGACACGAGTTCATATAACTCTTGCATCACAAAATCATGATTTGGGAATGTCTCTATTAATGACAATATAAAAGAATAAATGACTGAGAACTAAATGTTATTCAAACCTACCCACTTTGGTAAGAAACATTGAAAATAATAATAGCATAATTTTAAGACAGTTTTCATCCAATAGATTATCACATCATCCAAATCACACTTAGCTAAAATCTTGTTTATGACAGCATGAAATACTTTTCTAATACTTTGCTGATATCAAGTTATATTACCAGCATCCCCACAATCTATTCAGGAGGTGTACTTATACATGGAATTGATCTTGGGAGTTGGGGGTAGGGAGGATGCCTCCTAGGAATAATCAGATAAGAGGATGGGAGCTGCAGGAGCATAATGAGCAGAGATAATCTTTTAATGACCCTATAATCAGGGGTGGGCTCTAACTTACCTCACCGGCAGTTCGCTGCCTCCCGTGCTGCGTGGGTGCACCTTGCATGCGCAGTAAAAAAAAGCCCTGATAAATTTTAAAAAAGGCCAAAAACAAGATGGCGATGCATGCGCAGTGTCGGAAACTTTGCTTCTGCGCATGAGCAGAAGAAAAAAATCCCCCCAAAATTTCCCCCCCAAAAAATTTTTTTAAAAAGATGGCGGCGCCCACGGAGCAGCAGAACTGGCTCCGTGAAGTCACCAGCGGCCTACTACCTACTCGGTAGAACCGATCCGAACCAGTAGGAACCCAACTCTGCCTATAATCCGGGGTGTAGTCTGGGCAACTGAATGGAGTTAGCAGAGTGTTTAATGGAAAGAAACTATTTTTTTCAGGCAGTAAAAAGAACTGGTTGGAGATATGCAGGGGTGGTATTCACTTACTTTCCCTACTGGTTCACAAGTGTGCACACACGCGTCCACGCATGCACCCGTCCTTCCGCTCATGTGCTTTGCTGGTATGCGTGCCATCTGTGCATGCGCTCAGCCTCAAAAATGTGCCTAAATAGGATGGCATATAGCTGGGGCAGGTGGACGGGGGCGGGCCCACCTGCGATTTCCGCAACCGGTTTGGGCGAACCAGTCCGAACCAGCTGAATACAGCCTCTGGAGATATGAATTTTCAGACTTGCAAGATTCTGTTAATGTAGCCTTACAATAAAGTAGAATGAGCTCACCTGATTTTTTTTGTCAGAATTTAGGCAGGGTTTATTATAAGATAAACCCAGGAGCAAATAACACAGCACTCAGCGTCTTAAACATTTAACAATGGCCTATATATACATACATACAAGTGATATGCAAATACCTCATCATACAGCTACTGTTACATACGTAGCAATGAGATATACGATGAGAGAGAGAGAGAGAGAGAACATGAGGAAAAGTTCTGAGGAGAAGACATGAGGAGGGAATCTAAAATGGCTTCCCTTATATAGCCAACTTCATACCCGGCTTTTTAACAGTAAGCACTGCTGCCTCATTCCCAATTGCATAAGCTTCTGTTTGCCTCTGCTTATAACTTCTCATCATCTTACAGCTATTAAATCTGCATTCCCTGACAGTTTACTAGTCTGGTCTACCTGGGAAGTTGTGTTTTCTGTTTGGTCTACCTGGCAGAACATTATTTTGGTAGCTTCTTGAACAAATCCATACTTTTTGGTACTCATCATGTTGTCTTCAGGGAATTTTATGAATTTATTATTTCTTTGTTCAATTTATTGGTGACCTGCTGCAGAATGTCCCCTATAATTGAGAAATTATATCAATTATTTATTCTGTCGACATATATTTTGTCAATATATGATTGACATATTTTGCCAAACTTTTGGTTTTTTTACTTTTGAAGATAGTGGCAACGCTTCTCCCAATTAAGCATATTTGCAAATTAGACAACTATAGAAGAATGATTTGAATGTGAGAAGACCATGCAGTTAGATAAGAAGCCACGTTTTCTGCTTTTAAAATTTATGTGTGTTCCATTCTTAGTTTCATCCCTTTCTGAACAAGAACGAATTTTGCAATATTTCCCAGAAGAAACTATACTTGGACCAAAATGGGGAGATAGTAGCAGATCTGGGCATCATGACCTGGGTGGTTCATCCCAAGAAAGAACCCCTGGAAGAGATTCTGGGGAGTTTTGAAAGACAAAGACTTATTATCAACAAAGATACTCTGTCAAAGTTGAAGCTGCTCAATAAGGTGGGTGAAGCATTGTTGCATTTTCTCTGTTTTCCAATGCCTTAGGACCCATCTCAAGTGGGCTAAGACTAGTCACCAAGATGAATGACTGAGAATTGAATGTGGGAGTATATAACACTTACAGTCTTCTTAGACTGCTTGGATGGCTTCAGTAATATTGACCAAAGTCGAATGGAATGCTGGATGGCAATTCTTTACAACACAGATTGGGACTTTTTTGTATCCAATTTGCAGTCTGGTACCTGTATAAAACTGGTGAGAGAATCTTCAAGTGCTGAAAATTGTGATTCCTATAACCTCAATTCATCCTTGCCCACAATTAGCAAAAAAAGAAAACAATTTGGAATAGAATAGAATAACAGGGTTGGAAGGGACCTTAAAGGTCTTCTAGTCCAACCCCCTGCCTAGGCAGGAAACCCTACACCACTTCAGATAAATGGTTATCTAACATCTTCT
>JANHFT010042065.1:0-12308 GCA_032467955.1 Pseudoxenodon macrops | reverse complement strand
GAGGGGGGATTGTACGGAGTTGGGGATATGTAGCCATAACAAAATTATTTCTAGAAAGTCAAGGTCATCCTTTGTCTTTGCACCTGACCAGAAGGGCGAAGCTGCCAGCTTGGCAGTGAATGATTGGACCATGTGGCGGACATGTGGGTGTGGGGCAAGATCTTGAACTTTCAACTGGGTGGTGAGTTACCTGGGAATCTTCAGATTCAGGTTTTCGCAGATGTGCCAACATGTCCCTCTTAATAAATTGGAACTTTGAGAAATGCTTTGCCTTGAAGTCTGATTTAGTTATGGATGATATTTGGAATGCTGCCATAGTAGCTGGCAGTAAGAAGGTCCATGACTTCTTATATGGACAAGCCTTCACCATTTATATCGACCACAAGCCTCTGCTTGGTCTTTTTACAGCCGACAAACAGACACCCCCAGTCCTGTCACCGCAAATGCTACAATGGTCCATTTTCATGGCTGCATACTTGTACTGGCTAGTCCACAAGCTGGGCAAGGAATTGGGCCATGCTTACGCTGTTAGCCAATTGCCTCTACTGCAGACTGAGCTGGATCTAGTCCCAGCTTGTCGTATTCTGGTGATCCAGGACCTTCCTGAAGCACCCCTTCATGCAGGGGACATTGCAGCTGAAACCATCTCAGACAAAATGTTTAGCTGCGTTCTCAACTGGGTATTAAAGGGATGGCCAGAGGTCTGGCCAGGTCCTGAGTTCCAGCACTATGCTTCACGGAAAAATGGACTGTTGGCCCACAAGGGATGTGTGCTGTGGGGCAGCAGGGTCATCATTCCACTCAGTCTTCACTCCAAAGTGCTGGATTCCCTACATGAGGGGCACCCAGGAATTGTTCGGATGAAGGCTATAGCCAGGAGCTACTTGTGGGAGCCAGGCCTGGACAAAGACATTGAGAATCATGTAAGGAGTTGCCAGGCCTGCCAAGAAACCTGACTGGAAATGCCACAAGCACCAGTGCACCGATGGGAGACTATGGACACCCCATGGTCTCGCATGCACATTGACTTTGTGGGCCCGTTCCAGGGGCAGGGATTCCTGATAGTAGTGGACAGTTATTCCAAGTGGTTGGAAATTTCACTGTCTCATAAATTACCATGACCAGAGTCATCCAAGAGTTGCGCCAGCTGTTTGCCGCATATGGTCTGCCAGATGTGATTGTGTCCAATAATGGGGCACAATTCATGGCAGAAGAGTTTCAGTCATTCCTCAATGCCAACATGATTTGGCATATAACATCTGCTCCATTCCATACAACGGTCAGGTCGAACAAATGGTCAGGACCACAAAGGAGGTGGTCAAGCAGATGGCGACTGGGGACTGGAATCACCGCCTGGCAAACTTCCTCCTGATTAGCACAGGAAAATAAAATTCTGCCTGTCTCTACCTCCCAGCAATTTGCCTCCTTGCAGCTTTAGTTTCACTTTCAGTTTTAGCACATGCGGCCTGCCTGCAGTCTCAATCAGCTGTTGGTCGGGAAGCTGAGAATCAGTTGCTTGGCTTAACAAGCTCTGTTCTGTTTGCTGCAAGGAGGTAAATTTCTGGGAGGCAGAGGCCAGAGGGTGGGAGTGGCTGGGTGGAGCTACCTTCGGTGTAAAAGACATACCCAAGTTTTCACCCTCTTTTCTTATACTCAGAAAAATATGGTATATACTTTGGCATTCAACCTTACATTTGAGAATATTACATAGCTGCCATATTTCTTCCACTAGGAATAAGAATATTTATTCCATAAATTTCAAAAGCCAATAATCAATTTATCACCTTGGTTTTTCCAGGATTATACCATAGCTGTCAGTGTTCCGAGTAACACATCCAAAGAAATCAGAACTCCGAGGTAGGCAGGTCCTTCAAAGAACATGTTTATTGGATGCATCATATCGGCACGGCCGGTGAAAACCAACTCTAAAAGTTTCTCGCAGTTGCCATATAATTAAAAGAACAAAGGTTTCCCTCCCCAGGTGTCACAGATCACATTGTCCAATCAAAACAGGTAGTGGGCTTCCTCGATCACTTCTGCCCCTCTTCCAACTGCCACCCATTGGGATGATTTTGGTTCCCATGTAGAGCTCTTTATTTTGTCTATGAGATGGTCTAGCTACTTCCCCTTCATCCTGCCCACATTGTGCATGGCAACTGTGAAGCAGCACAAGATGGCTTCAACCAGGTTAAGTTCAGCGTTGACAGCAGCCTTTCCAGATTGCAGAATCCAGCTGCGTCTTGCTAGTAGGAAACTAGGAAACTAATTCAGAATCTAGTTTACAGGGGAAAGTAATAGTATACCAATCATATCTGATGTCATATATATACAACAGTTTTAAAACCAGTTCAGTAGTGCGCATGGCAGCTATTAGTTTTTTTGAATGAATCCAATTGTTTTTATGCAATTAGTTCTAAGTGACCTTAATTTTCCCTTTCCACATGACCTACATTGGGAACAATACATCTGTTCTGGTTCAAGGGGCACAATTCGCCCTTGCCTCCCATGGAACCTGCATCTCAACACATAGAGGGTAGTATCACTGCCCCCTGGATCTGAAAGCTACATTTCAGAGTAATTTAAAAACTTGTAAGATTCTGAGCTCAAGACATATGGCTTGCCCCAGTACAAATGATGATTGACCAACCTTTTTTCAAAGACAGGAATACATAATGTCTTCAGTTCACTGTCAGCCCACAAGAAGGCAAAGCTTTGTTTTCTTGTTCTGCATTACAAATAGTGCTTTTTAAAAGAGTGCTGTGTGATCTGCCAGATGTGCTCCATTTTACTCTGGGCCAATGTCCCTATTACATTTTGTTTCTGTGTCTCTGAAGTAGCAACCTCTCATCGAATCACTGATCATTGCTCTCAATAGATGTTTCATCCTGAGATTGTATGCTGCCTGCCATACTTTTTAGGGACATTTTGACCATAGGCTACTAAGACATAGGACCTTTTTTTAACAGGTTCACCAATAAATCAGGGCCCTCTCCCCCTTTCAAATCAGTAAAATTCTGGCAATTTTTCTCTATAGCTTAAATGAGGAAAAAAAGTATCCTTCCTTCCTTCCTATGTTAAAGGAGCAGGGGAATCCACCTGGAGCCTGTTGCAACTGTTATTGGAACACAAGAGTTAGCCGATGTAATTGCCAAAGCTGAAGAAGAAATTAAAATCTGAAGAATAATTTCTGAAAACAGTCCCATTTTTAACAAGTTCCTCACAGGAGTCATGCAGCTTTAGGCTCCCATAGGGGAGAACTCTCTGAAAACCCTTTGTAACAGCAGTCCCGATACTCCAATTTGTCCATGCAATCTTATAGAATAAGATATTAGTGTCATGTCAAAACATTTTTAAGTGTGCTTTTTTAACAGTTCTTATTTAAATGAACAAAGAGAATCTTATCTTAAACTTTCTTTTAAAGTGGAAAATAAATTGTCTTGAATAAAATGTTGTATTATTTTTATAGCTACAAATTGACCAAGGCTTGCATACCTATACCTGTGAAACCCTACGAAAACAAACACACACACATATACATATACATATACAGATAGATAGATAGATAGATAGATAGATAGATAGATAGATAGATAGATAGAGATAGATACAGATACAGATACAGATAGATACAGATACACATACACATACACATATACATATGAATCTAAACTGCCTAAATTACCCCGTAGTAAAATGGGATGCCAATACATTTTAATAAACAAACAAACAACCCTCAGAAACACCTCCCCCACAAATGTGAGATAAATTCTTAAACACCATGATTAAGTAACAAAGCCAAAAGAAAACATTTGAGAAGTTGCAAGGTAATTTTTAACACACAAACTTTTTTTTGTAAAGGATGAGCTTTTGAAAGCTTATTAAAGGAACCTTGGGGAATTAAGAATTTCAAGGTCAGACTCTAAATCTCTAGTAATTGCTATAAGTCAATGCTGGGATAAGCATTTGTCTTTGTGGTCTTGAACTGGACAGTCCCAGATTTGCTTCCATCATGTGTTCACTTTAACTTTTCATACTTGAGGAGCCAGCAAATTTGCTGATCAAGGGCTGCCTATAAAAAGTGTGACAGTGACACTTGTTCTTCTGATACTGTGACTTTTGGTTCCGATATACTTGTTTGGAATGAGACTTAAACATGCTATATTATAATGGCTTCAATGGTTCAAAAATTCACCAAATCCAGCAATTAATATGAGGGAGTGCTTTGAGAGACATTCCCCAATGGAATGTCATCTTGCCCTTTATCCTATTGACATCCACAATTACAGGAAGAAACCCTCTGGAAATTTAGGATTTTAATAAGCATGTAACATATAACTGTTGTTTTGTCCATCTGATTCTGAGAAGATAGTTAAAATTTTCTGAATTTGGATTAATGGGAGATGGAAAAAAGAGAATAAAGAACTGGGCTGAACAAAAAATATATTTCTATTGACACTATTAAAATAACTTCTGAGTCCACTGCTGTTAACGTTCAACATATCTATTAATATGTTTAATGTTAACATATTTTGGTTCATTATGTATTAGTAAGTAAAGTTTGGGTGTTCTTTAATTGTAGCCTCTGGGTCCTTCTACTACCCGCTGGTGTCCAATTGTTAAAGTTTTACCTTATGTTTTTTAAGTTTCCAAAATGAAAGCATTTTTCCATGGGAAGCATTCTTTGTAATTAATTCCAAAATCTTATTTCAAATTTATCTTGATTCCTATTCCCTTTGTAACTTTCTAAAATCAAAGTTTTAATCACCTTTTTGCTGTTTATTTTAATTTTTCTTTTAAAGTCTTATTTGTAAAGATTAGTTTGCTAAGAATTGGAAGAAACTCACCTATACTTTTAAAAGCTGTGGACTCCAAGTTTTGTAATAGCTGAAAAGCAGTTAACAAGCAATTTCTTTAAAAAGTGATTAGAAAAGGAAGTATGTGGACTCAGTGTCCTTTTAAGGGCTCTGCCTAAGGTTTGAGCAAAATGTTACTTTCTCATCTACCAGATCTCTATGTCCACTTAGAGACTGCTTTCATACATTCCAGAGGTGGGTTCCTACTGGTTTGGACCAGTTCTAAGTAATAAGTTGCTGGTGACATCACAGAACCGGTTCTGGTCCATTGATGCCATTTCTTTTTTTGATTTTTTTGTCTTTGGGAAAAAAATGTTTTTTTGAACTTTTTCCGGGTTTCTTTTCTTCTGTGCATGCACAGAAGCTGAGTTTCCGGCACTGCACATGCGTCGCCATCTTGTTTTCGGCCTTTTTTGGGATTGTTTTCTATTGTGCATGCCCATGAGATGCGCCCACGCGGCGTGGGAGGCAGTGAGCTAGCAGCGATGTAAGTTAGAACCCACCCCTGATACATTCTCCTCAACAAGAAGCAACTGGCAATCTCAAATCACCTCCTTGTCTGGCAAAGAATTGTCTACTTGCCAGTTCTTATTTCTGCCACAGTCGTTAGCTCTACTTTTCATGAAACCATCTTCAGTTTGTTATTTCTTTCCCAGAAGTCAGAAAATAAATCTCCAAACAAAATATGAGGTCCCAGGAAACCCCAACAAAAGCACCACATTGAGATCTAGTTGTCTAAAAAAAGGAGAAGAAATATTATTTAGACAACTAGTTTTGGCTGTGATATGTTTGCTTAGCTTGACTGGTGGCTAATATCCAGTTTGGACTAGTACAGGAGAGTTTGCACAAACAAGTCTAAATATCTGTCTGATAATGAACTGCATATTGCAATATGAATTATGTCAAAATTCAATTTAAAACTTTTGTCAGCATAAAATTACAAGGAGAGGGTAAAATATAATTTTGGTGTTAATAATCACATGTGAATCAAAATTAAATACCATTCAGCACATACCAAAACCTATTGTGTGCACTGGTAATAAGGATAAAAAAGGACTTGTTTATGTAAAGTTTGATATATAAATTTGATGTGTGTGGGGGAATTGTTTGTTTTTATGCATGTGGGTGTGATGAAGATCAAATGGGTACAGATAAGATGGGGAAATGCAGATACTTAATAAAATAAATAATAATACAATAAATACAATATAATAAAATCCAATAAAAACATGTAAATCAGATAAGGAAAATATCAATTTTTGTTCTATGTGCCAAAAGTGATTATAAAACGTCTAAAATGAATCTGCTGTTTAGGGAATGTCTTTATTGTTGTTAAGTATGCATTGATTAGTGGTATATTCCCAGGCAAAGTTCTGGTTTTCCCTTATACAGCTTTGAGAGCCTAATACTAAATGAGCAATTTACTCTGACATTAATTTGCATATTTACTGAGATTTTTTTAAACAAAAGCTCTTCAGCAAATTCAGCAATTTTGGGAGAAGAGAAATGTGCAAATATTGAATTGAAAACTGATTGGAAAACAGGAAAAAGAGCTGATATCAACCATTTTCAAATTGGGGAGATATTAGTAGGGCCCCAATGGATTAGTCTTTAATTTGTTTATTAATGATCTTGTGTTAGAAATAAATGTAAAGTTGATACATTGAAACTATAGCAAAGAATTCAGGCGAGTACAATTAAAAGAAAGTCTAAAGAGATTTAAACAGCCTTCTCTAAACAGGGTGGCTAAGCTTCCAAAAGACAAATGTTTTAGATTTTTATTTTTTATTTTGGCATTTTGTTGGTTTACTTTTTTCTTAGAACAAAAAACTGCAAGTATATATTAATGGTAGTGAGTTGGCAGTGACTGATCAGGAATGCAACTGATGAAAATGTCAACCTAATGTGCAGCTGTTGTGAAAAAAAGAGTAAAACATGCTGGGAATCATTAAGATAAGTACTAAGAATAAAATAGCTAATTAGGTTATACAAATTTGTGGTGAGACAGAATTTGGAACATAATATACCAGTATTATTCTGATGACCATGATAAGGACAATATGGGATAAGCAGATAAAGATAATTTTTCCTTCTTTTCCACAGACATTGATTAAAACTAAATGCTTGAAAATCCAAGAGAGGTAACAGAAAGTACTTCTTTACATATCAAGTGGGCTGTGAAATTGGCTACTATCAGATGTGGGGATTGCCTGCAAAAGTGGGAGTTAAAAGGAACCTGGACTATTTCATGCACAGTATTGTACAAATTTATGTAGGATTCAGGTTTCAGTGGCTACAGCTTGATGGCTTCAGTGGCTGCAGCTTAATTTTACCAGTTGAATCACAAAGACCAGAAACAATGGAATAGCTCTGTCATCCAATTTGTATTTGTAAATTTATGAAAGCATCTTTTTGGCCAGTAATCTACTGTAGATGGATAATTGGCCAAATTCAGCAATGCTATCTTGTATTCTTATAAATTGTTACTTCTCCTACTATCAACCATATATAGTAGCCCAATTTGGGATTTGACTCAAGAGGTCAACCTAGCCTTGTCTCCATAGTTTTCAGAGGTCAACAGAAACATTTTACTTAATCAACCTTTATGAAGTGATGGATGTTGTCTCTCTTGTCTTAGAAAACCAAGCTTCTCATTTTTAAAAATTAGATTGGGAATAAAGTATTTCTCTGGCAGAGTTAGGGTTAGGGTTAGATCAGAGATCAGAGTTTTGGGCTTGTTCTTCTACATTAGCATCATATTCTGTCCTTACATACAATGTGTCTTTTACAGGCTTTTATTGGCTGATGGTGTTACTAGCTGTCAGATGAGTACTACCATTTTCTGAACGTGGGTCTTGGAAGGAAAAAAAAGGTGTCATGTAGTACATTAAATTTACTAAACTTATTAAATTAACTTTAACAGATTAGAAGCTGAAAAGGTTGACTTGGATGTTGTTCTCTTTCTTAAAATAAAGTTCAGCTCTTAATGTCTTCTTGAAAAGGTCTAACAGAAAAACTAAATCCGACAAAATTATAAAGAGAGAAAATAAGCAGAACTGAAGAGAAATGGAGAATGAGAGATATTGTGAAATCAATGATAAACCTCTATCAGCACTTGCAGTGAACAAAAGCAAGTGTAATCAAATTAATTTTTGTCTTGTTTTGACAAAATAGTTCTCACATTAATTTCAGGAATGAAAATGAAAATGGTCTGCTAATTTCAGAAATGAACAACACCAGGTTGGTGAGACTTTTTCAATTCCAAGATCTTCCAAGACAGTCAAATTCAAACTGCATATTTATTCAGCTAACTTTGAAACAAAGATTTATATTCAAAGAACTAAATCTGAAGAATGAGAGACCTCTTATCCATCAAGTTCACTCCAGATTACCCTGTTTTTCCTCTGTTCAGTTTCATTAGCATCATGTAGTAAGATAGGATCCTTTTGTTAGTGCTACTGTTAAACAACTGGGTATCTGAAATCTTTGCTAAATAATTAAAAATCACTGGTTGATTTTGTAGGTATTATTTTACCAGTAGACCAAATCTATTGTCTGATTTATTTTCTTTCCACTTTGAGCTAACATCACACTTCAAAGTCAAGATCTTAGAAAATGATATATCCACCATAATATGGTTGCTGGAAGTAAGAATATAAAATAATTCTACCATTAATTGTGATTATCATCTACCATTGGAATATGAAGCCAAGTTTTCCTAGACACAAATAAAATTGCTAGATACAATAAAAAATTCAGATAAATTTGCACTCAAGAAAGGCACACATCAGAGTAAGTTATATAAAATATGTTATTTACTTGTCTGGATAAGGCTCCTTCACAAAAAAAGAGGGTCGTATCTTCTGAAAAATGAGGAGTTAAAGAAGTATTGGCAAAGAGTTGCTTTCTGAAAGAAAATCCACAGAATCTAAATATGTGGACATTTAAAAAGTGAATATTTGAGACGTCATCCAGCCACATAATAATAAAGTTTTGTTTAGTATAGCAATTTTAAAACTACAGAAAAGTATGCTATGTAGAAAAAGATCCTACTTATTTATTTATTAATCAAATTTAGATTTCATATTTAACCAAATTTAAAATTTAAATATAAGCAAACCTATCTTAATAAATTTAGACATTGCCCAATTCCAGGCAATTTTGGTTGTGCCATGTACAGACAACCAGATCCATACTTGAAGAGTTCAATTGGCTGTTTTATTGCTCAAGTCTGTACACAGCAATCTTCTCAGACTGACATTGCACCTCGTTGAGCCTAGATAAGGTTCAACAGCATTCAAGAATGGTCGAACTTCATCCTCTTATGCCTGTGAAGGGATTCTAGACTAAATCCCCATTTGACACCTCATCCTGACTTAGCCAATCTGTCTTTTACAAGGTTCATAATACTATATACTAAAATGGCATTATAGGCAATTGCATTTATGATGTCATACAGAAACATGTATATGTTTCTGACTGTTCTCTTCCTTTTCATCCCACTTTACATCTTTGGTTTCCTGCTTTTTTCTGGTAAAGCTTGTTCCCCCTCATAATTAATTCCTCTCATGGATTCTGGGAAGGTGAGATATCCCTCCTCCCAGATACACTTCATTTCCTTAAAGCCCAGGAATCAATCAATTTGTTACACAATTGGTGCTAGAGGTTATAAGAAACTGGATGTGGGGGGAAGCAACTTAAATTCCAGCAAGAGGCAAGTGCTATTTATTGGAGACTTATCTGGTTGATTCTGATTCCAAGGCCGGATCTGGATCCTTTGAAGGACAGCTCCATAGCTTGGGAATCCTTTCCTGAACAACAGATGGAAAACAAGGCCAGAATTGTACTTCAAGCTTTTTTGCCAGCTTTTATGACTGGGAGGCTCTTAAGACAGTGACTGATTCCCAAATTACTGCACATACAGATTACTAAAATCGACCCTTTGACCCTCAAGATAATTCAGAAAGTACAATTTGTGCAAAATGCAGTGGCAAGGCTGCTAATTGGAACAAATAGTTAACAGTAGCATTCAACTTCTCTGTACCTCTAGATCTGTCTTTCCCATGCAGATTTAGTCTGCCCTGTACACTTATTCTAAGAAGAGATGCTGTGAGTCTCTAATCTATCCATGGAGAAAGATGTGACAGCTCCCATATTATGGAAGTGCTTATTCCAGGGGAGGGGTGTGTGTCCTTTCATAAAGTAGATAAGATTGTGATTTTAGCATTGATCATAATTATGTGCTGCCTTTGTGACTGCATTTTTTGAAGAGAGATATAATGGCTATTTTATGAGCTATTCTGTTACAAAGTGCTTCTATTGTTTTTTTTCTGGTATATTTGATATAAAACATCTTCTCTGGGATGGGAAGAATATACCTTTTTGTATATGGGTAAAAGGGTATAAATAAATAAGCTAGGAAGTAAGATAGGGCAATAAGATATATCCTCATTTTTCCCATCTGAAATTTTCTGGGAAGGAAGAAATTTAGTTGGCCTACTGACTTAGGCTCTACAGGGAGCTATGTTTGAAAAGCAGCTGGAAGCTGCAACTGGTCTAGAATACAGCAATAAAACTGACGATCATTTTAGGTCTGTTTTTATCCCATCTTTACTATTTTACTAAATATTCAAGGTGGGGAACATAACTAATACTCTTTCCTTCTACTATTTACCCTACAACAACAACCCTGGGAAGAAAGTTGACTTGAGACAAAGATACTAGTCCAAAATCACCCAGTCAACTACATATGCAGAACATGGGACTAGAACTCATTCTCCTATTTTCTAACTTGGTGCATTAACCACTAGACTCAACAGGTTAAATATTTTGGACATTTAATAATACTCTCATGTACTGCTCCTTCAGCTGACTCTCAGTGAGCTTCTAGGTACAATTTAACGTTCTAATTTTCATCTATGAAGCTCTAAATAGCACAGAGCCAAGCTATTTGTGTCAACACTTGTCTGATTGTTACTGCATGCCTCACCAGAACTGGCAAAGGTGTCATGTTTCAGGTCCCATCAATCTGATGATGCCATCTTGTGGTACAAGGAGTTGCATTTTCTCTACTATAGCATCTGGCCTATGGAAAGGTTCCAACTTTGCAAGTCTTTCACAAGGCATAAATGACTTGACTGTTATCTTAGGCTGTGGAACTGGTAAGTTCAGTAAGTTATGTACAGTACAGTACATCAATTGATTGATTTCTTTGATTCCAGTCTTAATCTCAAGTGTTTATTCTGGGTATTTAGTTTATATTATATTTGGTTTGGTCTGTTTCCTGCCTAGAGTCACTCAAATAAGATAGGTGGTCATATAAATTGTATAAATCAACATGGAAATAAAGGAGGTGTGATTTCTCATGTGTGCACATGCTCAAGTATATGTATGCAATGGATGTAGAGTTTGCTAAGCCAAAGCCATAAGACTTTCCATTTTTTATCATTAGGCTAGTAGAACATAATGTTAAATTTACTATTCAAATAATAACATATTGTAATATGAACATGAGTACACTCTCTGTCTCCTATTTCCTTCTTTCCTTGCACTCCTCTTTCTTTAATCACAACTAGGAGAATATCCACACCACCATAGGAAATATTCAAAGTCCTCTTAAGACTGAAATTTCAAACCTTCTTTGCATGAGCTATACATAATGATAGCACTGACATTGCCTGGGCTACTATAAAAACCAAACATTTCCTATTTACCAGTTTTATATATTTTCAAAATGCTACTCTCCCCAGCTGGTGACTTCAATAAACACTCAAAGCATGCAAACTTTAAATAGAACAATGCATTTGGAAACTGCATTGCAAGGCATTTATTTTGGGGAGGGAACACAGACTGTCATTATAGGAGGACCAAAGTAGACTGGTTAATCCAGTCATATATTCACACACAGTTTGTGAATAATTAGGATCATGTCTAATTAGGCATACCTTATACCACGAGACTTGAAATTTTGGGCTTAGACAATTTAGAACTTCGCCGTCTTCAGTCTGACCTAAGTGTAGTACATAAAATCATCTGCTACAATGTCTTTCCTGTCAATGAATACTTCAGTTTCAACCAAAACAATACAAGACCACACAATAGATATAAACCTTAGACTGTCTACTGTAAACCTCACCCCATTTCTAAGAGGTCTTTGAGGGGTGTGCATAAGAGCACCAGCGTGCCTAACCACCCCTGTCCTGTTGTTCTTTTTTATCCGAATCCATCTCATGTATTCATAATCATGTTTATACATGTATCTGTTTTCTAATATATGCTTGACGAAAATAAATATAAATAAGAAATAAAATAAAAAATATTAAACCTTCTGGAAATAGGCTCTATTGAGCCCAATGCAGGGGTGAAATCTAAACTTTTGCCCTACTGGTTCTGTGGGTGTGGCTTATTTTGTGGGTGTGGCTTGGAGGTCAGGTGACTGGGTGGGCATGCTTTTAC